>PVLC010022275.1:0-26888 GCA_004027655.1 Graphiurus murinus | reverse complement strand
AAAAAAAAAAAAAAAAAAAAAAAAAAAAAAAAAAAAAAAAAAGAAATAGTTACTGCCATAACTAATAATAAGGTGTCTTTAAAAAATCTACAAAAATTGTGTGGGTGGAGGTGGGGTAACACTAGCAATATGGGAAAACTGCAACTATTAACTGATTAGGAGCAAAAAGAGGGAGGAAAGTGGATGAAAGGAAAAAGATTTAGTTTGGATATGTTGATCTTGAAATCTGATTTGTATCTCGTCTGCCTTTGGAAATGCAAGGTTGAGAATCAGAAATGAAAAAATTCAAAGTAAATACCTTGTAGTTATAGTTGAAGATATAGGGCTTAAGAGGATAATCAAAGATAAATATTAGGGAGTTATAAGAATCTTGAATATGGAGCCAAATTTTAACATTGTATCAGGTAGGAAGAAGCCATTAAATTAGTTTGTACTTTCTCACTGGTTGTTAATCTCTTCACACTTCTTGCAAGTTCTGCATTTTTGTTTGTTTGTTTGGTTGGTTGGTTGTTTGGTTGGTTCTGGGGATCAAACCGAGGGACATTCTACCTCTGAACTATACCTGCCCCAGGCTCTTTTATTTTTTGTTTTGAAATAGGGTCTCACTAGGTTGCTGAGAGCCTTACTATGTTGCTGAGGCTGTCCTCAAACCTGTCTCGGCCTCTCAAGTACTGGGATTACAGTTGTGTGCCACTATACTCAGCTTAATTTTGCATTTTAAGCCTTGCTTTCAGTATAAATTTTGAAAATGCCATTCGTAAGATATTTGACTTTTCAGAATCTCAACATCCTCAATAGTAGTACAGAGTTGTGAAGATTAAACTTATAGAATTGTGAGAATTAAGTGGTATGATATGCTCTTAAAAATGATAGGACCAAGCCGGGCGTGGTGGCGCACGCTTGTAATCCCAGCATTCGGGAGGCTGAGACCAGAGGATCTGGGTTTGCGGCCAGCCTCAGCTACCTAGTGAGGCACTCTGCAACTTAGTGAGACTCGGTTTCAAAATAAAGAATAAAAAAAAATGGGGCTGGGGATGTAGCTCCGAGGTAGAATGCCCCTGAGTTCAATCCCCAGTACCGCAAAAAAAAAAAAAAAAATGATAGGACCATATATAGAGTGTTGTGGACAACCAATACAGGCTAATTTCCTTACTTTTTTCCCTTCCAAGACTAGCTCTGTAACTTGCCAACAGAGTAGATATAGCCTCCACCCAAAGAGCTACTTCAATTTTTCAGAAGATTTCCCAACATTTTTAACATTTCCTGATCTATATCCTTTGTAGGATTATAATCTTGTGACTCATAACATGAAAGTTTGCTTTCCAGACCCGTGATACTTTTATGGATGAGGCCCGGATACCATTTAATTTCTATTGATCATCTAGAGATCTGCTCAGTTGCAATTACTGATCTATGAGATGTAAGGTGATTGGTGTGACTCAAGAGACAAAAGACCACAGAGGCTGGTCCACTCATGGAACATTTATTAAAAAGGAAGCTGCCGGGCTGTCTCATGCGCCTTAGGGGGTCTGCAAGAAAATTTTTATACCAGGGAAAGCAGGGGAGGGGGAGGGGGAGCCTGGTTCTGGGAATAGCTGGTTGCTTACTCATGGTGGGAGCCGACCTTCATGGTCAGAGTTGGAATGTTCCCCCTTGTGACTGTTTTCTTGCTCCTGCAACTGCTTCATGGGTTGGGTCAAACTGCCCTATTTTGACTTGTAATGGAGCAGCTGCATCTTTTATCTCGTATTTCCTGAGCCACCTACTAGGCTCTATATACCCTCTGACCTAACATGAGATGTCTTTTTTCTCAGACAGGCCTATTATAATTTACATGAGACTACTTATATGCATAAGAATAATAGAGTTATATCTTAACTATAAAGATTACGGTTTAAGGACTCAAGTTTGTTCCATCACAAGCCCTAGAAAGACATTTTCAAGAATCCGCAATTTTGGGATCTCAGAAGATAATCTAGAGCCAGGTGTGGTGCACACTTGTAATCCCAGTACTTGAGAGGCTGAGAATGGAGGATTGCAGGTTGGTGGCCAGCCTCAGCAACTTTGTGAGGCCCTCCACAATTTAGTGAGACCCTGTTTCAAAATAAAGAATAAAAGCTGGGTGTGGTGGTGTATACCTGTAATCACAGTATTTGGGAGGCTGAGACAAGAGGATCGCAAGTACGAATCAAGTAGTGAGATTCATCAACCTGAGGAGAACTTGTTTCCAAATAAGAAATAAAATTGGGCTGAGGGTGTAGCTCGAAGGTAAAATGCCTCTGGTTCAATCCCCAGACACACACACACACACACACACACACACACACACACACACACATATAATCTACCAAAGCTAGTTAAGGAGTTGTATGTATGTAGTAGAGAATTTCAAAGAAGTTTCAAATCCACATTTTTATTTCCATAAAGTAATTCATCAGGACATTTAACTGTGCCATGTCAAAAAGTAGGGTATGGCTCCATAGATGCTTTCCTTTGAAACTCTATGAATGGTTAATCTTTCCCAGCCAAAAAACTATACTTTAGTGAAAAAGAAAATATAACTACATGTGTGTTTTTTTAAGCAATAAATAAATGTGAGGTATGTATCACTCCCAAACCCAACATCTTTCAAATATTTTAGAATGATGTCATAGCCATGAACCTTTCATTGTCCTCAAGACATAAAACATTATAAATGCTTTTGATTGCATTGCTCCTCTCCCTCAGTCAAAAAATGATAATACAACTGGGCATGGTGGCGCACGCTTGTAATCCCAGCATTTGGGAGGCTGAGACAGGAGGATCCGGGTTTGCAGCCAGCCTCAGCTTAGTGAGGCCCTCTGCAACTTAATAAGATCATGTTTCAAAATAAAAAATAAAAAATAGGGCTGGGGGTATAGCTCGAAGGTAGAATGCCCCTGAGTTCAATCCCCAGTACCACACACACACACAAAAGATAATGCTCAATTAATATTAGGGACCAATGAGCAATCTGTGCTACGATGTCGTCAATTTACTGACTGCACATTACAAATTGTTTTTTCCAGTATACACCTTCTACATCAGTGTATTGGCTGCTTTACATACTTGTGAACATGTATGTCTGTGACATTTTAAGTAACTTGGGAGAAGTAATTATCTTATGCTATCAACTTGAGTTTCCTGTTAACTAGTAAGACTGAGAACTTCTCTTTGTTTATTGACCACTGGGATATCCTCTTCTATATAAAGTTACTTTTCAAATCTTTTGCCAATTTTCTAGTCAAGTTATCTATGTATTTCTTATTGATTTGTAGATGGTTTTAATTTATTTTGGTCATGAACCCGTTGTATTTGTAGCAATGGTCATCCCCCAGTCTTTTTTCACTTTTTTTTTTTTTTCAGTACTGGGGATTCAACCCAGGGACATTCTACCTGTGAGCCACACCCCCAGCCCTATTTTTTATTCTTTATTTTGAAACAGGCTCTCACTAAGTTGCGGGGGGCCTCACTAAGTAGCTGAGACTGTCCCCCAACCTGCGATTCTCCTATCTCAGCCTCCCAAGTACTGGGATTACAAGCATGAGCTGCCACACTCAGCTTCACTTTTTAAAATAGTATCCTTTAATGATTCTCTCAGTGTAGTTTAAAAAATGATTATCATATAGTCATATTTAGTAAACTTCTCCCTTGATTTACATGACTTTATTTGTTGTTTAGGATTTCTTTCTAGAACTAAATTTTTTGTTTTTGTTTTTGTTTTGGTGAAGGTGGTACTAGGGATTGAACTCAGGGTCAGTCTGCCTCTGAACTAAACTTCCAGCCCTATTTTTAAATGTATTATTTTAAAAGAAGGTCTCACTAAATTAGAGGGCCTCTCTAACTTGTTGAGGCTGCCTGCGAAACTGTGATCTTCCTGTCTTAGCTTTCCAAGTACTAGGATTACAATCCTGGGACACCATGCCTAGCTCAGTCCTAAAATTTTTAAAGATATTTCCTTCTGTATATTTTCTTATTCTAATTCTTAGGAAAATTTGATTTTCACACTTAGATTTTTTAATCCATTTGGAATTAGTTGTGTGCTGGTAAACTAGTCTGAGTAGGGCTGAGAATCCTTGATATGTAGCATTTTCTAATTTCTTTTCTCTTTTTTGTGGTACTGGGAATTAAGTTCAGGAGTGTTCTAATTCTAATCTACACCCCTAGCCTTTTTTATTTTTCTTGTTTTTGAAACAAGGTCTCACTAGGTTGCTGAGAGTCTCACTATTTGGTGAGGCTGTCTTCAAACCTGCTACCCTCCTGTCTCAGCTTCCCAAGTACTGGGATTACAGGTCTGCACCACCATGCTCCACACATTTGCTAATTCTCATTGTACAAATACTTCCACTCCTCCCCAGCTACCAATGGTTTAACAATATGGTTTGAAATTCTTGAATACTTCACAACTGATTAATTTGATCTAGCTCCAGTATACCACTAGAACCAATGCTACTTTAGTTTTTTGTGTGAACAATCAATTGCTCTAATATGATTTGGAGGATAATACATCCTTTTTCCTATTTTAATTATAGTTGCTTGCAAATAATCCTTGATAGCTGGAAGAATAATTTCCTTTGTTCTTTTCTTCAATTCATTTTTGCTGTCCTTGGTCCTTTTTTCCATAAATATTTTAGAGTTGTTAAATTAAAATGATAAATTACATAGCCATTCTAATCATAAGGCTGTGTTCATGCTTTAGAAGTTTGTCATAAGATGGGGCATAGGAGAGTCTCCAGATGAAAAGGAGAGACCCTTGATAAGCAAAGAAGTTGATTTAATTGTAGTGGATGCATGGGACAGAGGGACACCCTAAGGCGCATGATGTACTTACACAATCACATCAAGGTCACTCACTGAACTGAACCTGAGAGGGAGGGAGGGCAAGGGAACAGGGTGGGAATTGGGGAAGGGGTCAAATGAGAAATGTGTGCAAATATGTCGTTAACAATTTGTACCTAACAAAGATGTATGCTTACAATGCACGAATGAATTACTACAATAAAAAAAAAAGTTTGTCATAAATTTGCCTATAAGCTTCCTCATGATTAGAGTTTTTCTCAATAAGGATACTATTTGCATTTTTGGCTGGATAATACTTTATCATATGAGATTATGTTTAACAAGGCAGGTTGGTTACAATCTTGACTCCCACTCACTAAATATCAGAATTAGCTCCTATTCCTAATTTTTTTTTCATGAAAACCTTTTTTAAATTTATTTATTTATTTTTCAGCATGAATTTTTTATACATTTCTTGAGTACAACAGGGTTATGTATACATTTACAACATATCAATCATTGTCAAACACAAATAGTACCACTTCTTCATTTTGCATGTGTAGCCCACATTCCTATCATAGCCTGGTCAAGCAAACTTTCTAGAGTCATAAAACCATAAACCTTTAGAATCATATATTTACATTCTATGAAGTAGGAGGGTCTTTCATCTACGTATCCTAGAAGCAATCTCCAGACTTCGAGATGCCAATGTAGCCATAGCAGGAGAGTCAGTATAATTACTCATATATACAGATAACAAATGCCAGGGGGGAAAGGGCCCAGCTGGGCTCCCACAACTCCCCCGTTTTTATTTTAAAATGCATGAAGGACTGTGCCTGTTTTAGTTTGTTTCCTACCAGGTGCTTAATCTTACCGGTCATGGGGTCTCGATGAGTCATTCAATGAGCCCTGTCTTAGGTTGATATTACCCTGAGAAAATTGAACCCATCTTCGACTACCAGGCCCTGTGCAAGGCAGTGCTTGCAGTTTTATTCCATGTAAATTTGCTTGTATACTAACAAAGGCATTGATCACAAGGAGTATAATGAGTGGTAGAATGCATAAACTTTGAATGTTTATTGCTGCTAATCCGATAACTCCTCCCAGCAAGGGGTTAAAATGAGGACCAGGTAGGCACCAAGGATTGAAGCCGATCTACAAATGTCTTAGTTGTTTCTGCCTCATTAATAGAAATGGGCTCCGCATTACATAGATCAAAAATCTCCTAGTGTAATCTTAACAAATCCTTTTTTTTCCCCCTCTTTCCCATTTTTTTTTTTAATTTGGTGCATTGTAATCACACATCTTTTTTTTTTTTTTTTTTTTTTTTTTTTGCGGTACTGGGGATTGAACTCAGAGGCATTCTACCTCCGAGCTACACCCCCAGCCCTATTTTTTTACTCTTTATTTTGAAACCGAGTCTCACTAAGTTGCGGAGTGCCTCACTAGGTAGCTGAGGCTGGCCGCGAACCCGGATCCTCTGGTCTCAGCCTCCCGAATGCTGGGATTACAAGCGTGCGCCACCACGCCCGGCTTCTGTAATCACACATCTTTGTTAGGTGCAAACTAGTATAGGTAAATGCATCCATGCACACATTTCTCATTTAACCCTTCCCCAATTCCCTCCCCACTCCCTCCTCCTCCCTCCTTCTCAAATTCAGTTTAGTGATTGACTTTGATGTGTTCATGAGAGAACACCATGTACATTAGTATGCCCCCCACCGCCCCGCCCCATCCATCCCCTTCAGTTAAGTCACCTTCTTTGCTTATCTAGGGTTTCTCCTTTTTCATCTGGAGTTCCTCTTGTGCCCCATCTTCTCCCTGGCATCCGCAATTAGGGAGAACATATGCTTTTTTACTCTTTGTGACTGACTAATCTCACTTAACATAATGTTTTCCAGTTGCATCTATTTCCCTGCAAATAACATGATTTTGTTCTTCTTTATGGCTGAGTAAAATTCCATTGTGTACATATCCCATAGTTTTGTAATCCATTCATCTGTTGATGGACATCTTGGCTGGTTCCATAGTTTGGCTATTGTGAATTGTGTAGCTATAAACATAGATACACATGCATTGGTCTGATAGTTTGGTTTCCATTTTTTTTGGTAGATACCCAGAAGTGGTATTGCTGGATCATATGGTAGGTTAATTCCCATTCGTCTGAGGATCCTCCATATTGTTTTCCAAAGTGGTTGCACTAATTTGCAATCCCACCAACAATGTATTAGGGTTCCCACTTCTCCACACCCTCCCCAGCATTTGTTATTGTTTGTGTTCTTGATGATTGCCATTCTGATTGGAGTTAGGTGAAATCTCAAGGTAGTTTTGATTTGCATCTCTGAGCTATACCCCAAGTCATTTTTATTTTTTTAATTTTGAAACAGTCTAAGTTGCTGAGGGTCTTGCTGAGGTTGGACTCAAACCTGTGATTTTCCTGCTTCAGCCTTTCAAGTACTAGAATTACAAACATATACTATGGTACCTGGCTCAAAAGTCTTTATTAACCTCTCCAGAATTTAACAGTCAACTTTGAAGTACAAAAAAACATGGTATATTCATTGGTTTGACAGATTGTTTTTATGGAATTTAATTTGCTCACCCTAGTTGCTATATACATAACATTAACTGGACACAACAATATACAAATTATGGAGACCGTTTTGTTATTTAGAAAAATTGTCTTTTTTTTCTCCTTGCCAGCTGTGCAAGAAACGTAAAATGATGTCTTTTTTAGATTTGAACCCAAGCAGCCCAAAGCATAGTTTTTTCAATGTATACCATTCCTTATATAGGAGCATATTTTCTCCAGGTTACTTCTTTAGCATAAGTAAAAGTCATGGCACCAAAATACAAATAAATAAAATTAAATTAGGAATATTATAAAAAAACTAATTACCCAGTTCTCTTAGGCTCTGACCTGATTTAGAAATCAACTTTAGAAGACTCTAGTGAGAAATTTCCAAAAAAATGTTGAATATTATATTTTTGAAATGTTAGTAGGGAACCACTCCCAATAGCATTTTGAATAAGTTTGTACAGTACTGCATATTGCATTTCCTAAAGATTGATGTTCATTATCAGTTTGAAATATCTAAGAATCTCTCCTCTCCTCATGTTTTTAAAATTTATGTGACCTGGGGAAACATCTTTTACTTTTCTTTATAATGTGTATTAATATATACCAGAATTAATATTCTGTGGGATATAGTTTAAGAAATAGTGACAGAGGGAAGTATGGACTATATAGCTTTCTGAAATTCTCCTAGAATATCTTTTTTCATAATGACTTTTGGTCATAGTGTGATATCAGAGAACTCAAGTTTATATTTTTTGTCAAGAATCAGAGTATGAATTCTTTATGTTGTCAATTAAGGACAAGATACACACATTAACATTAAAATAAGTGGAAAGTAGCCAGGTGTGGTGGTGCATACTTGTAATCCCAGTACTTGGGAGGTTGAGACAGGCAGATCTCAGGTTTGCAGCCAGTCTTAACTACTTAGTAAGGCCCTCTACAACTTAGTAAGATCCTGTTTCAAAATAAAGAATAAAACATAGGACTGGGGATGTAGCTTGGAAGTACAGTGCCCTCAGTTCAATCCCCAGAAGCAAAAAATAAATAAAAAAATAAAAGTGGAATGTAAAATTAATAGTCTTTTAGGGAAATTCAGGAGTAAGATGAGGATACATGTCTGAATAAAGGTGCTTGGAAGTTGAATGAGAACTTTCTAGAGTAGTATAGTGAGCTTTTCCCTCAAGAGATAGTCTAGATTCCTTTTCATATGTGGATAAATAAAGAACGGAAGCACACAGAGCATGGGTTTATCTTAACATGAAAAAAAAAAAATGTGACAGGGTTACTCTGACTTGATCAGCACATATTGTAAACATGTATTGAAACATCACACTGTACCTCGTAAATATATGTAATAATGTGCTAATAATTTTTTTTTAAATAAAAACAGTTACTAAGCTTATCCCAGTAACAGTAAAAATTTCATTTGTGGATTCATAAAAATCAACATTAACCACTATAACTCCAGGATGACTTAGGTATGAAATTTATAAATTTATGTAACTAAGTAACATTTTCTGAAATATAGAATTATTGGTTATCAGTCATTTAAATCTTGGGAGAATATATACCAAAAGTAATAACTTTGGTTTCAGAACTACTGGCATAGCAATAAAACCATATCTTCAACATAAAGAAAAACAAAGGTCCATAACCTTTCACCCTTTCCAGTAATTCCTTATCCAAATTCATAAAGAATGGTTTAACTATAGAATCAGTGTCTCCCCACCAATGTTGACTGGAATTAGACTCACCCTTGGTTCCATAATCCATCCTTCCCTTATACAAATCTCTGTATAAACTTTATAAACTTAATTTTTAAATGGATTGTGGCTATGAAACATTGTGAAAGTGGGACGGATGTGGAGGGAATAATCAGGTCATTTTTTTTTTCCTGAAAATTAGAAAGAGTACTGTTTAGTTCCCTTGTCCTTAGTAGATGTACACTGAAACTAATGAGGACTAAAATATCTTAGTCTCCCAAGATAAAATGTCAAAGTCTGAATAAAATTTGTGGATAGTTTGGTTTGTATAATCCAGGAGGAGTGGAAATATACAAATTTTGTGGCTTTCATCCTAAAATAATTAAATTCTAAATGTAAGCACCTCTAAATATGTAACCAGATTTTCTGTAAGAGTAATCCAGAGATTTGAACATAATAACCAATAGGGGTCAGTATAAACTTATACTTAGAAGAGACCACATCCTGATTAAAGAAAACCTTAAGTGAATTCAGACTTTGATATTTTTGAAAAAAAATCTAGAAACTAAAATATAGCGTTAAGGTTTAAAAAAATTCTCCTTAATTATTACTTTAATGTTAAATAGCAAGTAGGGAATGTCTTTTCCATGCAAGCTCTCTTCTTTTGATGAAGTTTAAGTCAATAATTTCCATGACAACCAGGTCTGTAAATACCAGTGAAGTAAACATTAGAAAACATATATTTTTTTCAGGCAGAACACACATAGATTCAGGAAAAAGTGTATATACATCACGTAAAAAACGAAGTGGGTAGAATTTGAACATGTTTCTAACGTTTAGTAAACTATTGTGTAAGCATGGAAAAGGGTGTGACTGCTTGAAAAAATTCTAATGGCATTTCTAAAACATTCTGCTTCTCAAAGTAGTTAGCTACAATATGTGTTTTTTTTTAACCTCATACAGTAATTGATAAAATATAATGGTATAGTATATTAAAAAACTCCTATTGAAATAAAGAATACATTCACCAAAAATGTTATTTATTTTCTTACAGAAAGGAACCAACTACTTCTATCTTGGTATTCATTGGATTTTGTGTTTGCCTTAAACATGTGTTATGCCAAAGTCATTTTCATTTTCTTTTCTTTTTTTGGGGGGGGGTACTGGGGATTGAACTCAGGGGTGTTCTACCTCCAAGTTACATCCCCAGCCCTATTTTTTATTCTTTATTTTGAAACCGGGTCTCGCTAAGTTGTGGAGTGCCTCACTAGGTAGCTGAGGCTGGCCTCGATCCTGGATCCTCCGGTCTCAGCCTCCCGAATGCTGGGATTATAAGCGTGAGCCACCACGCCCGGCTCATTTTCATTTTCTGTTCCTGGCTTAAGTTGAATATGTCCTGTAGCTCATTGGCAGAGCTCTAGTCTCCTCTTTTCATTTTTCAATCATTTAATTTTCCAATGAATATTTTCAATTTTTGTTTCTTTTCTGCAGTTCTGGGGATGGAACCCAGGGCTATGTACACACTAGGTAAACACTCTACCCCAGCCCTAAATTTCTGAATATGAATATGTACTTCTTTTATTTTCATAATTATAAAAATTAATCCTATTTTAATAATGAGGACATTTAAAGCAATAGATTTTTCTCTATTCTTCCTGTTGATATTAGTATGAAAGCCGGGTGTGGTGGCACATGCTTGTAATCCCAGTACTTGGGAAGCAGAGACAGAATAAGAAAGAAGGCTGAAGATGTGACTTGGAAATAGAGTGCTCCTGGGTTCAATCCCCCATACTACAAAAAATAACAACAACAACAACAACAAAAAAAACGATATTAGTATGAAAAGTTCTGCTTTCGTTTTATTTTCTTTTTCTTTTTGGTAAAAATTATGAGTTCCTGGATAGGCATAGTGGCACACACCTGTAATCTCAGTACTTGGGAGGCTGAGATAGGAGAATCGCAGATTCGAGGCCAGCCTCAGCAAGTAATGAGACTCTCACCAACCCAGCAAGACCCTGTTTCAAAACAAAAAATAAAATTGGGCTATGGGGTGTAGCTTCAAGGTAGAAAGTCCCTGAGTTTAATCCCCAGTACCACATACACACAAAAAAATTATGAGTTCTGGAGTTGATCACTACTCAATGTATATATGAATCAAAGCATCACATTATACCTTATAGATATGTGCCAATATTATGTAAATAAAAATAATTTTTAAAATTATAATTTTCCTTAAAATTTCTTTTTGACACTAGTGTTACCAGCTATACTGATGTTTTTCTTTTACTGTTATAATTATTAACAAGTGTTAATTTTACAAATTGATGTATTTTACTGTGGCATTATCATACATGTACATACCATTTTTTGATGATGTCCATTATTCCTTCTTCCTCCCTCTCCCTAACCTCCTTCCCAATCCCTAATAATTCCTCTTCTATGTAGGTCATCTTACTTTTCTGTTTTTTTTTTTAGTATCCACATATGAGAGAAAATATGTGATACTTTTTTTCTGTGTCTGGTTTATTTTGCTCAGCATGATTTTTTTCCACTTCTCCCCATTTTCCTGAAAATGATAGGATTTTTATTCTTTATGACCAAATAATACTCCATTGTGTATAAGTACGATATTTTCATCAATAGACAGCTAAACTGGTTGGCTATTGTGAATAGTGCCAAAAGAAACAAGAGCATATTGACTTCATGCCCTTTGACTATTTACCCAGGAGTGATATTGATGGATCAAATGGTAGTTCTATTTTTAATTTTTTTTGAGAAAATTTCATACTGATTTTCACAGTGGCTGTACTAATTTACATTCCTACCAATAGTGCCCAAGAGTTCACTTTTCTTCTCCACAATCTTGCCAGCACTTGTTATTTTATGGCAATAACCATTCTAACTGAAGTGAGATGGAATTTCAATACAGTTTCAATTTACATTTTCCTGATGGCTAAAGATATTGAACATTTCAATATATTTATTGGGCATTTGTACTTTTTTGAGAAGTATCTATTCAAATCATTTGCTCATGTATTGATTGGATTATGTTTTATTGTGGTTGGAGTTCTTTATATATTTTGGATATTAATCCTCTGTCAGGTGAAGAGTTGGCAAATATTTTCTCCCATCCTGTCTGTTGTGTCTTTACTCTGCCAATTATTTCTTTTCCTCTATAGATGTTTTTTAATTTGATGTAATCCCATTTGTCAATTCTTGCTTTTGTTTTCTGAGCTATTGTAGTCCTAGACAGGAAATCATTGCCTGTGCTAATGTCTTGTTGCCCTCTTTTTTACCTTTTTTTTTTTTCTTTTGGTGGTACTAGGGCTTGAACCTAGGGACATTCTACCTCTGAGCTACACCCCTAGCTCTATTTTACTTTTTATTTGGAAACAGGGTTTTTGTTAATTTGCTGAGAGCCTTGCTAAGTTGCTGAGGCTGACCTCCAAATTGCAACCTCCTGTCTCAGCCTCCCAAGTACTGGGATTACAGACGTGCACTACCATGTCTGACCTATCCTGTTTTTTATCCAGTGGTTTCAAAATTTCAGGTCTTATATTAAGGTTTTTAATACATTTTGAGTTTCAGTCCTTTTATTTTTACTTAGAAATATTGATTAGCTAAGTTGCTGAAAGTCTGTCTAAGTTGCAGAGACTGGCCTCAAACCTGTAATACTGTCTCAGTTTCTCAAGTTCTGGGATTATAGAATATGCCACTGTCTCTGGCCTTCTGTTTTTTTTTTTTTTTTATGCCAATATCATGTTGCTTTGTTTACTAAAGCTTTGCACTATGTTTTGAGATCAGGTATTATGATGCCTTCAGCATCAGTTTTTTACTTCGAATTTTGCCGACTAGTCAGGTTCTTCTGTGCTTTCATATGAATTTTAGGATTGATCTAGATCTATAAAGAAAGTTGGTATTTTGGTGGGGATTGCACTGAGTCTTGTAGATTACTTTAGGTAGTATGATCATTTTAACAAAATTAATTCTCCCAATTCATGAACATGAGATGTCTTTTTATATTCTAGTGTTTTCTTAAATTTCTTTCTTCAATATTTTATAATTTTCATTATAGAGATCTTCCACATCTTTAGCTAGGTTTATTCCTAGGTGTGTGTGTGTGTGTGTGTGTGTGTGTGTGTGTGTGTGTGTGTGCGCATGTGCACACATGTGTATGTGTGTACTATGGGATTGCTTTTATGGTTTCTTTTTCATTGAATTCATTATTCGTATATATAAAAACTAAAAACTACTGTTTTTTTGGTATGTTGATTTTGTATCCTGTCACTTTGCTGAATTTATCAGTTTGAAAATCTTTTGGTGGAATCTTTGGAATATTCTAGGTATAGACTCACTTCAGCAGGAAACAGATAATTTGATATACTCCTGTCTACTTATATGCCTTCTATTTATTTTTCTTGCTTAATTGCTTTAGCTAGAATTTCTAGTACTATATTAAATAAGAGTAGTGAGAGTGGGCACCCATATCTTGTTCTTGACCTTAGAGGAAATGCTTTCAATTTTCTCCCTTTCAGTAGGATATCTGCTATGGGTTTATTGTACATAGTCATTATGTTGAGGTACTCAGTTCGCGTTTCATCACTGTGACCAAAATACCTGACAAGAACAACTTAGAGAAGGAAAGATTTACTTTGGCTCATGGTTTCAGATGATTCAGTCCATGGTTGGCTGGTTCCCAGGCAGAAATATTACGGTGGCAGGGGACAGTAGAGGAAAGCTGCTCAGCTCAACAACTATAAAAATAGCAGTTTGGCTTAGAAAGTATAGATTTGCATGAACAAGATTATGAAAATTAATACCCTTTTTCTCTCAAAGACTTCCATAACAAGTTTATTTGCTGTTGAAATTGAAATGTGATTTTTGTTACTTCTGGGAACCCATGTTCCCCCTGTGATCTGTCAGCAAGTCGTGCTATTTCTGTCTTTCACATTCTCATTGCTAACAGTTATTGCAGTTGAATCTTATCTGACAGATATCATTCTTCAGTGTTAAAGAATCATGCTATTTACTTTTGTTGCAATAAACAACTAGAAAATTTGACCTCTTAGTAAAACAAAAAGGCAAATGTTGCACTCATGTGTCTAGAATCAGGTATCTTACTGTCAAGTGAAGGGTGTAGTATTTAACATTTAACCCCCAGGGAAATATATTTCTAACACAGAACAATATAAACTAAAATATATCTTTTTTAGTTGTGCATGAGAAAAACTTCACTGAACATGGTTGTTTAATCTATAGACTAAACAATCATTTTCAAAACACCATATTTCAAAAAGGCACATAAAAAAGCATATTTTTTGCTTTGTTTTGAGCAGAAGGGAGTACTAAGTAGAATGTATCTATAAATAGTAAATATAAGAGAGCACATCTTCTGTTTAACCAAATAAAACACATAATATTGCAATTCATACATGGTTATTGATAGGAATACTAAAAGATTATGTTGAGTGATAGTGATAAGTTATAAGAAGTTTTAATAAGCTTTGTTCATTTGTGTAGTATGGACAAATGGAAGGTAAATATGTAGGTGTTTTACATATATATGTGTGTGGGGGAACTGGGGATTGAACCCAGAGGCATTCTACCTCCGAGCCACACACCAGCCCTATTTTATTTTTATTTTGAAATAGTTTCACTGAGTTGCTGAGAGTCTCACTACTTGCTGAGGCTATCCTCAAACCTGTGATCCTCCTCTCTCAGCCTCCCAAGTACTGGGATTTCAAGCATGCACCACTACACCTAGCTTTACATAATGTTTGACTAAGTACATATTGTATATAAACAGAAGCTTGCTACTATATATGCTACAAAATATTTTCTATGTTTCATTCTGAGAAAAAGATTGAACTTTTAGTAGTCAGTTAAGGCTTTTACTGTAACATAAAATTGATAATATATTCTGTTCCAACAATTCTATGTTATTTTAAAGCAACACGAGCTCTACATCCCCCAAATAATTTTGGTTAAATAAACTAGCTAACGTTAAGTTGTTAAATATCATCTGTATATGGGGATGAATGGTAGTCTTGGAACAATTCAGGGAAAGTATGAGGAAATAGCAAACATCTCACCAAATTCTCAGCAGTAAAACAAATGGAAGACTTCAGAAATGGGATACAGCCATCAAAAATAAACAAAATTATGTCATGTGAAGGAAAATGAATGGAACTATAGAATTATTATAGTAAATGAGATTAGCCAGTCTCAGAAAATGAAGGATCATATGTTTTTTTTCTCATATGTAAAATCTAGGGAGAAATTGGGAAACAAAAGGGATTTCAGGTTTATGAGGAAAGATACCAGTAGAATAGAGGAAGGGGATTGGAGGAGAGAGGGAGAGAGAAAAAGGGAAACCTGATGAAGGAATCAGTTAAAATAATGCTATAACTATACAAACTTATCAATTCCAATCTCAATAATATGTATGGAGAAGAAGAGGGAGTGGGATAGGATCTGAATGGAAATATACCAAGTGCTGTGTGAATGTATGTTGTATCACTCTAGACCTCATTATGATGTACAATTACAATACACCAATAAAAGTACATAAAAAGAATGAAAAAAAGTAACTATACTTGATGTGAAATGTAAGAAATACTTCAAATATATCATCATGCAAACTTAAAAATTTCTTATCAAGGTATAGGGTAAAATTCAAAATAAATTAGGAGCATTTGGGCAGAACTCTTCAATAATAAAATTGTTACTAGTGTGTTATTCTGTTTATTTATTTATTTTGTGGTACTGCAGCTGGAACCCAGGGGCATCCTACTTCTAAGCTCTAGCCCTAGCCCTGTTTTATTTTTTATTTTGAAACTTGATCTTGCTAAGTTGCCGAGGCTGGCTGCGAGCCTGTGATCCTCCTGTTTCAGCCTCCCAAGTAGTGGGATTATAGGCATGTGCTAGTATTATGTTTAATGTGTATACATTAGCTTGCTTGGGCATGAAGAAGTCTAGTGATGACTAACTGTTCAGTCTCTTGAGAATATTGCTTCAACAGCTTTGCCTTAGTTTCCCCATTTGTGAAACAGGAAAAATAGTGATATCTACCTCATAGGGCTCTATGATTAAGTGAGATAATGTGTGTGTAGTGGCTCACAGTATGTATTCAGAAGGTTTCCATATTATTTTCATGTTGCTGCCGTAACAAACTACCACAGACATAGTGACCTAAAGCAACATACATTTATTATCACTCCACTGAGTTTTTTCCTCCGTTATCTAAAGTCCCTCTTGTATCCTGTTTACTCTTTAGCTATTGCATATTAGAGAAAACATATGACCCCTCACTTTCTGTGCCTGGATAATCTCACTAAACATAATGTTCTCCAGGTCACCCATTTTCCTGCAAATGACATCGTTTTGTTCTTTTTTGCTGAGTAGAATTCCATTATGTGTATATCCCATAATTTTGTAATCCATTTGTCTGTTGATGGACACGTAGGTGGGTTTCATAATTTGGCTATTGTGAATTGTGCTGCTATAAACATGGGTATTCAGGTATCACTACAATATTCTGATTTCAGTCCCTTTGGAAAGATATCCAGGAGCGGTATAGCTGGATCATATGGTGGATCCATTCCCAGTCTGTGAGAAATCTCCATAATAGCTGCACTAACTTGCAATTCCACCAACAGTCTATAAGAGTTCCTATTTCCCCACCTCCTCTCCAACATTTATTGTTGTTTGACTTCTTGGTGATTGCCATTATGATCGGGGTTAGATGGAATCTCAGAGTTTTGATATGTAGCTCCTTGATTGCTAATGATGTTGAACATTTTTTATATATTTATTGGCCATTTGTATTTCTTCTTTTGTGAAGTGTCTTTTTAGTTCAATTGCCTATTTCTTGATTTTTTTTTTTTTTTAGTGTTAAGTCTTTAAAGTTCTTTGCATACTCTGGATAATAGTTCTCTATCAGAGAAGTAGCTGGCAAAGCTTTTCTCCCATTCTGTAGGCTGTCTCTTTAGACTCTTGATGGTTTCCTTTGCTAAACAGAAACTTTTAAATTTAATGCCATCCCATTTATTAATTCTTGTTTTAATTCCCTAATTTTGGGGTCTTATTTAGAAAGTATCTACCAGTGACCATATGTTGGAGTAATTTCAAAGTCTCTGGTCTAATTTCCAGGTCTTTGATCTATCTTGAGTTAACTCTTGTACAGGGTGAGAGGTTGGAGGGTGTGTGTGTGTGTGTGTGTGTGTGTGTGTGTGTGTGTGTGTGTGTGGCACTGGGGATTGAACCCAGGGGCATTCTACCTCTGAGCTACACCCCCAGCCTCAATTTTTATTCTTTATTTTGAAACAGGGTCTCACTAAGTTGCTGAGGGCCTCACTAAATAGCTGAGGCTGGCCATGAACCTGGATCCTCCTGTCTTAGCCTCCCAAGTACTGGGATTACAAGCATGCACTACCAAACCCTGCCAGAGGTTGGAGTTTAATTCCACTTTTCTACAAATGGATAACCAGTCTTCCCGTTTTGTTTCCTTAAGGTTTTCTTTGGAAAAACACATATATTCTGATAGTATCTGGGCATGACTTTGCACATAATATACATTGACTATATTCATAAATTAATGAATATAAGAGTGAACTTGATGGCAGGAAAAAGTAAGTGAAGAGGATTTGGAGAACATTGAGTAATTATTTAGGATTCCTTTTTTTCTTTTCTTGAACTTGCAATGAAAATATTTTTTTTAGGAGACTAAAAATTTCAGATGTTTTTCAAAGTTGTTTTCTTGAAAAAATCTAAGATATATAAATCTAGAACTCATGTTTATTCTTCCTAGATTATTTATTATCTTCTATAAAAATACCAAGCAAGCATGTTGATAGTCCTAACTGAATAGCTATTACTAAGTATTATAGCATTAACAACCCTAGAGAAAAATTGCCTATAACAACTATGGAGAAATATTAGGATTTCCTTTCTACCTCCTACTCCATCCCTCAAATTCCAAGAAAATAGAAGACTAATGCAAAATAATATTAAATTGAACTCTAGCTCACAAAGAAAAGCTTCATTTTCTATGTTTTTCTTAGCAATAGAAAGGGTAATAAGTGTGGTACATTACAATGAAATGTCTCAATAAAACCTCACTTGTCGAATGAATCAGACCTGAAAATATTTGCCTTGTTTTATATTTAAGTGGATAGAACAAGTGATTGTTCTGGAAACAACAGTTGACTCTATGGCTTATCTTAGAATTTAAAAAAAAGCAGAATTATGAGCTGCCACAATTTAAAAACTTTTCCCGTTAGGTTTTAGAAGTATTTCTCAAGCTAGCTTTATGGTTCACAGCATTAAACTCATTCTGTATTCCAAAAGATATATTGGTCTTGACTTTCAAAGTTGGGACTAAAAAGATGAAGTAAGAAGTTTTTAGAAAATATGGCTGACTTTAGCAACAAAATCCATGAGCTGCTTTCAGTTGTTGAGGAGAGAAGCAACAAATAAATAAATGAATAACTAGATAAACTGAACTGAAAGGGTGACATTTGATAGTAAATATTATATAAATGAATAAAAATAAAGTGCCTCATAGTGTGATTACAAGTAATTTCATCAATGAAGACACAGCTTATTTTTCATTTGTTGTTCTCAAACTCCCAGGGGATTTTTAACTTGGAATTTAGTTAAAAGTAAACATAAGATTTTTTTCTAATGTATTTGCTACTTCTTCCAAAAAATACCTGCAACGAATATTACTTGTAAATGAATTGATTTTTGATTCTTCAGGAGCTCTTCTTAATTGCAGTGATTATTATTGACATATTTTTTCAATAAAATGGTCTTCTGTAGGCTCTGGTCACGTAACAATATAATAAATTTTTTGATTTTCACAGCTTGACCTTCCTGCTGTATTTAAAGCCAGAATGTAGGCTTCATAAAAAGCTGGCATTATGATGCTTGAGAGATTTGTGTAGGTATTATTTATGCCAACCAAAAAATACGGAAGCTTTTGTACAAATAAAACTAATGTTTTGTTTGAGAAAGTAGAACAGCTGAACAGAATAGCAGAACAGCTCTTCTAAAAATAGGGTTTTGAATCTGTATATAGTTGTCATTGAATTAGTAGTTCTGTTCCATTCTATTCTATGTAGATGCTCAAGTTTTTTCTTGAAGCGACACATTCAAATACTTGGAATTTGGATCAGAATGTTTAAGTCAAACAATTCTGATTTCTTTGATAAAATTATTGAAGGTAGGAGAGAAATCTATGGCATGCAAAATAGCCCATGATTTAATAGAGATTATGTATAATGTGTATATCTCCTTTTCTGTAGTGGTAAAGGTTTAGTCCTGCCCAATACAAGACAATGGTATACTCTAGAATAAATGTTCTTTCAAAATCTTACAGTTTTGACATAATCATGGTTTTTATCTGAAATTTCTTTTCTTCTTAGAACTCTAGGCAGTGATTGGATTAAGAGATTTGTCTTGCTAATTAATGACTTCTTGTAATAGATACTTGCTTTTAAAATGTAATGCTTAAGCCAGGCATGGTGGTGGCACACACTTGTAATCCCAGTATTTGGGAAGCTGAGACAGGAGGATCACAGGTTCTTGTCCAGCTTCAGCAACTTGTGAGGTCCTCCGCAACTTAGTGAGACCTTGTTTCAAAATAAAGAATAAACTAGGGCTGGGGGTGTAGCTTGGAGATAGAATGCCCCTGGGTTCTATCCCCAATACCCCCCCCCCACACAAATGTAATGCTTAATTTTGAGGATCAAATTTAATTTAGTATTAATTTACTATGTATTAATTTAATACATATGTATTTCTGTGGGGAAGGGCTGGGGGATTGGACCTGGGACCTGGGGCCTTGTAAACCCATGGCAAGTGCTCTACCTCTGAGCTACACCAATCCCAACAAGAATATTTTGACTATTCATCTATTTTCCAAGTTAGTCTTGTTGTCTTCTATTTAATTTGGAGGCACAATTATTTTAGTGAAGGGAAAGTAATCACCTAGCCTTCTTTCTTCCATTGCATTGTGCAATACTTGTACTAGATTCCAGTCATTATTATATATATTTAATTATATTAACTCTTTAAAATTTAAATTGTTTAAATTTTAAAAAATGAGTAATTTTCTAATGTATGTCCTATGAAATATGTGGGCTGCACTTATGACAAATTTCAGCATTAAAAATATTGAAAATTAAAATTTAATTGGGTGTGGTTTTTCTATTTCTTTCTTTTTTTCTTTGCTAAATCTAGCAACTGACTCTGATTCTTTTGTTCTATTCTTAACTTCCCACCCAAGTATTTTAATATTTTCCTGGAGAGGCATTCACAAATAGTTCCACAGGTGGCTATTTTTATCCCTCCTTGTTAAAATTATTTTATAATGAATAATTTAGTCCACTTTCTTATGTTGGAATAATTTCTAAAACCTTAAAGTTAAAGAATGAATTCCAAAAATTTCAAACTTTTTAAACATAAATGAACATTGTTCATACTGCTTTCCTCAGTTAATAATGATAGCACCAGGAGAAACTAAATTGGAAGTTTACTGCACTACAGTGCAATATGGAAGTAAAGACCAAATGTGAATACATTGACAGACTAGAATTTATCAAATATCTGTCTCAGACACAGTCTGCTATCAAAATAACTAGGTAAGCATTCTATCCATGCATGGAAACACATGTTATAAATCATATTATCTTTTATAAAACTAAATATCTCTCCATGTTTAAGGATTCATATTTGAATTATGTACTGCATTTTACAAACCCAAATTGAAGTCCTGTCATTGACATGTTTATATAGAGCGTGTTGGGGATGAATATTCCAAATCATGGAATAACTTCAAAAGAAAAAAATTAACCAGGCATGATGGCACACGCTTGTAATCCTAGTACTTTGGAGGCTGAGACAGGAGGATGGCAGGTTCACAACCAACCTCAGTAACTTAGTGAGGCCCTGTTTAAAAAAAAATAGGGCTGAAAGTGTAGCTCAGATCAAAGGAAGAATATCCCTGGATCACTCCTCAGTTACCCCCCCCCAAAAAAAAAAAGAAAAAAGAAAAAAATTGATATAGTACAATATTTCCATTATTTAATTTGTACTTTCAATGTCAAACTTGAAGTAGAAATTTGTAATACCATGCAAATTTGTGTTCTTATATAATTGATTGGTGACAGACATAGTTTGATTTTTTTTTAACAGTTGATTTTTCTTAAACCTAAGCCAAATCACATAGTGTTACATCTCTGTAAACATTTGAGTTTGTGAAAAATAATTTTTGCATTCTTATTTGTCTTAA
Organism: Graphiurus murinus; assembly: GCA_004027655.1. Taxonomy (NCBI): domain Eukaryota; kingdom Metazoa; phylum Chordata; class Mammalia; order Rodentia; family Gliridae; genus Graphiurus; species Graphiurus murinus. The sequence goes on along the minus strand of PVLC010022275.1, from coordinate 5,515 downwards.
TTAAGTAAATTATGTGAAAATACTAATAGAGAACTTTAATTGGAAAAGTTTATTGTCTAAAACTCATTAGGCTAGCCAGTCTTGACATTCCTTGGCTAATTGCTTACATATTTCCTAAACATACCTTATGTTGCTGAATGTTATAGTAACTATATGACTAAATTTTTGAAAAAAATTAAAAATTAAATAAAATGTAAGCATTTAACCAAAATATTATGGATAAGAGGGAAAAAAAGAAAAGATAAGCATTATTTTGATTATTATATATCATTGTCCAAGTCTTTTAATTAGTGGTTTAGATTATTGTACACTGTAATGGTTATAGGTTATTGGCTAATTCATTATCTATTCAAGTTTCTTTCTCTTATGGCTTTCTATACTGCAAAGTTTGGTAACTAAAAAATATGTTTCCCATACAATTGCAAAACTAGTATTCTAAAGTGGATTTAGGCTTTTAGTTTTCAAATGCACTCTCCTTAGCCTTGAATTCAGAACTGGTTTAAATGGAGAGAAATGTAGAATTTAGAAAACATCATTTTATTGGTGCATGTCTAGCAGGTGCAGTGTGACTCTAAAACCAAAATTTCTGATAGTGCTTTTCTATTTCCCAATTCTAGCTAAGCCTGTGTTTTCCAGGAACTGAGCTCTGACACTACCTTCCTTGATCCCCACATCCCAGCTAAGATTTGGTGTTCCTAAAACTGAGTCTTGTCACAGGAACTCTCCAATTCCTGGTCAGGAGTAAGCTGGCATCATTCTTCCAAAGGCAGCAGGAGGAAAGAGCTTCCTTTCTCCCTCTTGCATAATACTTCTAGGAGTAGCAGCTGCCTTACTTGCTGATTCTGAGGTGCTGTTTCAGGAGCTACTCATGGACTGTCTGTCACTCTAGACTTCTTAGTGATTTTGACAGCATCACATTAATTGTGTTAAATCTTTGCCTTTTCAAAATAATGCTTTCTCTTATATATGACAGAACCCTAACTTATATAGGGAACCAGACATGATGCTGTCAGGAACAGGACTAGGGAAACTGTAGGGGAATGAATGGAGGAAAAGAACACACGTCAACGGGTGCTAAAAAGAGACTTGAAAGCCAGACACACGACTCATTGACTACTTGTTTGCATGATCTTGATCTTCAGACTTCCCTTTTGTGGTTCCTTTGTCTTTAATGGATAAATTTGGTGTTTAACTTAACTTGTACCATTTATTAATCCTTGACACCTTTTCATTAAAGCTAGTTTTCATCCTAAAGTTTCCCCACCCCTCCCCCACCAGGAAGACACTGGGCACCTCACAGTTTTGAGGTGCTCAAAGTCTTTAAAAGGGAGCAAGTGTGTTAACCCTTAACTGATTTGCCTAGAAAATAATGTGTTAACTTCCCATCAGTATGGTAAAGTAAGAAAATTGCTTTTGCTCTGTAATCTGACATTTGTTACAGATTAAAGCTTATTTTTTCTGTGAACAAAACTTATTCAGTGAAGTCCTCCTATTCTTTAAAATAAAAAAAGAAGAAACTAGCATGTAGATTTTAACTTTATGCTTTAGTTCTATTAATTAGGACCAAGAATTTCCTTTTGAGTCAAATCAGCTCTATAGCTTTAATCAACTCTCAGAAAACAGAGTTGAGAATGGCTTTGCAGGTTGCTCATGTGTGCTTACACATCACACATCTCTCCTCTTTTTCTTTTTCCTCTTTCCTAGCTTTTTATATCTTATTAAAACAAGTTCACATGTTTACTAATCTCTGATCTCTCTTTGCCTTATGCCTTTTTAAGAGATTTCCTTCTGGTACACAGTTATTTACAAGCACTCCCCAAATCAAACACAAGACACTCAAAACTGCCTTGAATATTCTAGCAGCTCAAAAATTTTAAACTCTTTTGTATACACGCAGACTTGACACATTTTCTCAAAGGATTTGCTTGTCAAAAGTTGTTCTTTGCTCTTGGCTGTATAGATAGTGCTATAGTTACACTAGCACTATAGTGCTAGACTGTAAATGGCTTATCTGTAGTATGAATAAACAGGGAAAAGAAAGCTGTATTTACTAAAATAAGTGCTCTTAGGCCTATTTTGGTATGTATTGGTAACTGTGGTCAAGTTTTTGAATAAAAATGTTAACCTATACCTTTTGTTGTTGTGGTACTAGGGATTGAACCCAGGGGCATTCTACCTCCGAGCTATACCCCCAGCCCTATTTTTTATTCTTTATTTTGAAAAACAGAGTCTCACTAAGTTGTGAAGGGCCTCACTAAGTTGCTGAGGCTGGCTGTGAACCTGAGATCCTCCTGTCTCAGCTCCCCAAGTACTGGGATTACAAGCATGTGCCACCACGCTCGGCTCCCCTTACACCACGCCTGGCCCCACCTACACTTACTATATTCAGCAATGGATGTGAGATTTCAATCTTCAATTTGGATTTTGTTCATGTTTGCATAATACATGTAAATATATGTCTGTTAAGTCAAGTAACAACTATAGGTTAAATTATTTAAATAATATTTCCAGGCATTTTTTTTCTATTCAGGTTATCATTTACTATTCCCAAAAGAATAATCTTGAAAATCTGGTAATAGCATTTCTAGAAAAAGGTTATCTTGCTTTATTTATTTATTTATTTATTTATTTATTTATTTATTCATTCATTTATTTATTTGCAGTACTAGGGATTGAACCCAGGGGCATTCTACCTCTGAGCTACACCCCCAGCCCTATATGTATATTTTTTATTCTTTATTTTGAAACAGGGTCTCACTAAGTTGCAGAAAGCCTCACTAAGTAGCCGAGGCTGGCCACGAACCTGTGATCCTCCTGTCTCAGCCTCCCAAGTACTGGGATTACAAATGTGCACCACCATGCCCCACTTGTTGATTTAATTAATTGTGGGATTGGGGATTGAACCCATGGGCATTCTGCCTCTGATCTTTACCCCAGCCTTTAAAAAAAAATTTTGTTTGTTGTTATTTAGGCCTTCTGCAACTGAGACCCTATTTCAAGATAAGAAATAAAATAAGACTGGAGGTGTAGCTCAGAGGTGGAAATCTCCTGGGTTCAATCTCCAGTACCACAAAACAAACAAACAAACAAACAAACAAAAGTTTTGAAACAAGGTCTTAACTGAGTTGCTAAGGTCCTTATCTAAGTTGCTGAGGCTGGTTTGGAATCTGCAATCCTCCTGTCTCAGTCTCCCAAGTACTGGAATTACAGGTGTGTACCACTACCCTAGCTTATTTATTGAATTTAAAAGTTGCTTTCTGTGTAAAGGTTAATAGGTGTTCTTTATGTTTTCAGTTATATTAAAATCTACCACAGTACCAAATATAGATGTACATAAGCATTATGAAGTGAAACTGTATATATCACAAAATCAAATATATGAAAATAATCTCTTGGCATTTTAAAAAACCTAAAACAATATAGAAATATCATAAAATCAAATGAAGTAAATCCCAAAACATCACTTAGTCAAGTTTCTTGCATCAAGCAAGCCCATATAATATTAAAGCTCAGGAAAACTCAAAAGAAAATTGACAACTATGTTTTACAGTTGAAAAAGTTGGCAGACACCACTTTCACCAAAAAATTAAAGTTTTAATAGTACAGTAAAGAAACAAGTATATATCATGTACCTCCTGATGTAATACAATGAAGACACACTATGAATTTTATGGTATTCCTATAAAAAATTATCTGAATTGAATTTTGAAGAAACACAGGCAAAATCAAGTTAAGAGGCATTCTATAACATAAATGTCCTTTCCTCTTCAAAAATATATAGCTCCTGAAAGAAAAGACTAAGAAACTTTCCAGACTACAGGTTACCAAAGAGACATGACAAATAAATCTAACACATGATTATAGATTGAATAATGGAACAGAAATAATAGTAATATTAATTAGTAATAATAATAGTAATTGTAGTTATTATTGTTGTAAAGGACATTGATGATACAATTAGCAAAATCTGAATGGAGTCTATGAGTTAGAAAGTAGTGTATCAATGTCAATTTTCTGATTTTGGTTGTTCTGTGGTTGTATGGAAAAGTATCATTATATACTTGGAAATATTTAGGAGTAAGAGGCATCATGTTGGGGATTTATTCTCAAATTATTTGCAAAATATGAATATATATGTATATGACATATAAATACAAAATTCATTGCATAAAGCAAACATGATACAATGTTATTATTTGTTAAATGAAGGCAAAGGTTATATAGGAAACTTTGTATGGCATTTGCAACTTTTCCAAAGTCTAAAATTAATTTAAAAGAAATTTAAAATATATAGTTTTGAGCCAGGCGTGGTGGTGCATATTTGTAATCCCAGTACTTGAGAGGCTGAGACAGGAGAATTTCAGGTTCAAGGCCAATGCAGTAACTTAGGTCCTGTTTCAAAACAAAAAATAAAATAGGACTGGGGAGTAGCTCAACAGTAGAATGCCCGGGTTCAGATCCCATAGTACACATATATAACTTTGTTCCTATTGTAACTAAAATCAATCAATGTCCAAAATATGGCAAGTAAATGAATTTATTTAAAATCTTCTCCATAAATCAGAATTCAGGGATTATTTTTAAAATATAGTTTATTAGTTTCATTGCAGGGATGCAATGAATGTTTTTATTTAGAAAACTAAAAGTTAATCTAAAAAGCACTGAACTGAAGTTAACACTTGAAGCTACTTGGTAAAAATAAATATCTTGGTTTTACAGTTGGCAAATTTTCTTTAGTTATGTGTGAGGATATGAGTACTGAAAATCTTTTATAACTCTTACATTATTAAAAGCTAAGACCCACCAGAGGCTTAGCCATGACCTACTGCCTGCGAGATTGCTCCCTAGAACCAAGAGGGGGCAGTAAAGAACCACTAGAGCGGCACAGGAGAGCTGTACAACCACACATCTTACCAAAATTTATATAGATTTTTTTGTCTTTTTTCTTTTTTGAATTACTAGGGATTTAACCAGGGCCTCACTGATGCTTTATCATTGAGCTACATCCCCAGCTCTTTTATTTTATTTTGAGACAGGGTCTCATTAAGTTTCCCAGGCTGACCTTGAACTTGCAATTCTCCTGACTCAGCCTCCAGAGTACCTGGGAATGCAGGCATTCAAATCCATATGTGTAAATCTAATCACTAATATAATGGTGTTAGGAGGTGGGACCATTGGAAGGTGATTGAGTCATAACAGCAGAGCCTGCATAGCTGGGATCAGTGCTGTTATAAATAGGCCCAGGGGAAATCTTTCATCCTTCTACCATGTGAACACACAGCCACAATGCATCCTCTATGAAAAAGAAAGCGGGCCCTTTTCAGATACTGAATCTGCTGGTACCTTCATCTTGGGCTTTCTGGTCCCCAGAAATATTAGAAATAAATGTCTGTTACTTATAAGCTGTCATTTTGATGAATTGTAGACAGACAAAGGCACATAAATTATTCTATGGAAAACTGTAGTTTCCCCCTTAATTTACATGTTTCTGATAGATTTCATTATACATTTTTCA
>PVLC010022274.1:0-26950 GCA_004027655.1 Graphiurus murinus | reverse complement strand
GGTTCGCGGCCAGCCTCAGCTACCTAGTGAGGCACTCCGCAATTTAGTGAGACTCAGTTTCAAAATAAAGAATAAAAAATAGGGCTGGGGGTGTAGCTCAGAGGTAGAATGTCCCTGAGTTCAATCCCCAGTACAGCAAAAAAAAAAAAAAAAGAAGTGAGTTCAGGAGGCAATCTGGAGAAAGCGAGGAACATGTTTTATTAATTTAAGCACAAAAGTCTGAATTAGGGTGAGAGTAGTAGGAATGAGGATTATGAAATATGTTCAAGGTGCTATGTCTGAAAGTGGTAGTTACCAATATCATTGTCGCAAATAAGGGAGCAAAGGACTTGACCAGAGATTGAGTAGTTGGGTAAAACAAAGAGAATTCATATGATCCAAAGGTTTTAATCTGCAGGAGGAAACAAATTTTGGTATTGAATCAAGACGGTTTAGAGAGAACCTAGATTTGAAGAGAAATAAATTTCTTCTTTGACATGCCAAATTTGCAAAAATGGTGTTGTGTGGGCAGATGGAAATACGCATTTATAACTCAGGTGAAAGCCCCCAGGCTTGTAAATGTTAAAAGTGGGATTTCTAATCTGGACATGCTAGAGTTGATTTAGAAACATTCTCTAAACAGAGAGGTGGGGAGGGGGACAGAAAAAAAAGTTTAGAAGAAGAGAAAGCGGCTTGGGAAACATCCATAGGTAAAATGAGAAGAGGAAAAGGAGGCATGCTGGGAAAGTGAGGAGGGGCAGTCTCAACTGTGCAAAGAGAACTGTGCCGTTCCATTGTGGAGGCATGGATCCCAGGGCCCAGTGCCTCAGAAACTCATGTTGACAGGTGGATTGGGAAAGGCCACCACAGTTACTCAGAGGGAAAGAATTTATATTGTCAGATTCTCTTTTTTAAAGGGACATTGTGGTAAGCAAACTATTTTACAGGAGGTTGTTGAAGCTGAAATATGGAGAAGAGATCACCCAAAAAGTGTCAAAAGGAGGAAGGGGAAAAATAACAGTAATTGGAATAGATCCTGAGGTCAAGGGCATATTTGTTTAAAATGGCTTTTTGAATTCCTGTTGATTTGAAGGCAGATGGGAAAGAACCAGTCAAGAGAGAAAAGGTTAGAAATTGAGTGAGAAATAAGTATTATAACTGGGCACCCAGGATTTGGGGAAGAAAATACACAATTTGATTTTGAAAAAGAATTAAGATATAGTGTGTGTGTGTGTGTGTGTGTGTGTGTGTTTTACTGGGGATTGACTGAGGGGCATTCTACTTCTGAGCTATACTCCAAGCCTTATTATTATTATTATTATTTTTTCATCTTGAAACAAGATCTCACCAAGTTGCTAAGGCCCTTGCTAAATTGCTGAATTGCTGAGGCAGCCTTGAACCTGTGATCCTTCTGCCTCAGACTCCCAAGTACTAGAGTTACAGATTTGTGCCACCACCATTCCTGGCTGATACAGATTCTTTTAAATTTAGAAGGAAAATGAAAGAAAAAACAATAAAGCTGGTTTATGCTGTGATGATGAGAGCTGTTTAGGAAGAATACACTATCCCAGGAGATAAACTTGGTGAAGATGAGGCTTTGACTGTCCTTGTCCTTGGGTAGATTTTATATGCCATCTACACACTAGGAACTAGGATCAGTTTGCATGGAGAATACATCTTGAATTCTGAAGATTCACAGCTGGTTTTATCAAATGCGGCATTGCAATAAAAAGGGTAAGAATAGTCTCCATTGAAATTCCATTATAATGGGGCTCTCGTGCAACAATTTCAATGACTGTCTAAATGTTAAGACCATCAAGAACAAAAGACCCAGAAATTGGTTTTGAGTTTTGCTCCATGTTAATTAATTATGTTTCATCATTTCTAGGTTGGTAATTATATTCTAGTCAAGTAAAGTTGATTTTCTTTACTACCTTTAAAATTTGATGTACTTAGAAGTTAACGTAAATAGCTATTTTATGAACTTTATTACTAAATTAAATCATTTTTATTTCACAATAGAATTGTCACAGAAGTAACATTAATTAATTTACACATTGTTTGTTCACTCTTTAAGAAATATACTCTTTGATTTATCCATCCTATAAATCAAAGTTGGGATCTTTAATGCTATAATTCACTGATTCGGGCACCCTTTTCCTTATTACTCCTACCCTCTCTTAGGTTATGTTTGGTGGGTTGTTATAATCTCTCAGCTGTATGTTTCAATCCCCTTGTTCTCTCTCACCATCATAGTCACTTTGAAAAATCCCAGTCATATTTAATTCCAATTCTTTCCCCATTCTGTGCTCTTATACTGGTAATTAAAGTGGCTGGAGAAATTCACATATCTATTAAGTGTAAGCTGAAGTTTTAATAATTCAGAGTAAAAATATGCAGCTGATTCAATCTTCTTTGTTAGACCTACTTACCAAATTTATAAATAAAACCAATTTTGGCTTCCTAAATCACTTAGAATTCTCTGTTATTGGAAAATCAATTGAGGTTTTCAAGTGCCAAAGCTATTTTTAAAGAAATTTAATGAATGAGTTTTCATTTTGCTCTTAATTGCTGTTGTTGTTAATTCATTTAACAAATGTTTACTGAGTTTCTACCATGTGGGTATAAAAATGAAGGATACAAAGTGTCTGCTTGTATACAGTTGACATCCTAGTAGGGCTGTCAGACCAGAAATAAATAATTAAGCACATGAAAATATATCAGTGGACACTAAGACCTGTGGAGCAAAAGGAAACATGGTAAAGGGCCTACATTGTAATAGGACTTTGTTGGGGAGGCTTTCTTACAAAGTGACAGCCACCATCCAGGCAGATGATGACTGGCAACATCAAGAAAGTAGCATAGGAAGAGACAGTTCAGTTTTGAATTACATTTTCAAAGTTGAGCAGGTATAGAATTTGCTGATAGAGCCTATATGAAATGCCAAGAGACAAATAAAGAAGACTACATAATTATTGACTTGCAAAACCATGTTGAGACAGGCAAGACACGTGGGAAGAGCTGGCTATTTTCAGGGGCAGGAAGATGAGAGAGAATCAAGAATTCCATGTGTGACACATTAAGTTTATGATGCCTTTTGGACACTGAGAGATGTCATGCAGTCAGCCAGAAATGTGAGTCTGGAATTCAGAGAGGTCAAGACTGGAGACATTACATTTGGGAGTCTTCAGGGAATAGATGGTATTTCTAGCCACAGGAATTGGATGAGGTAATCTCAAATCTGAGAACATATAGAGAAAGAAGTCATACCATTGAGGCCTGAGGCTCTCCAAAGTTTGAGGTTTGGGAGATGGAGGCAGAGAGAAAGATCAAACAATGAAATGGAAAGAAAACTTACAGTAAGTGATGTCCTAGAGTCAAGTTAAAAAAAAAAACACTTAAAAATGAAAAAGATAATCTGTATAAATGCTGTTTAAGCAGATGAGGACTACTAATCAATCATTGTGCTCATACAGTCTTTACTGACAAATGAGGTTTGGTGAGGAGGTGGAATTGAATGCCACAAGGGAGGAAGCTCAAGGGAGAATGAGAAGACAGAAGATGCAGAAGAATTCTGTTAAGGGGAGCAAAGAAGTGAATTTCTGGCTGGTAGACTAATAATGGTCTAGTCTGCTAGGTATTAGTAGAAATCGGAACATTCTAGCATGTCTATGTGCTGTATACTGATCCAGTGGAGAAGAAAAGAAACTGATTACTGAAGAGAAAGAAAAGGTATGCTGGGCCACTGTCTCAGTAAGCAAAGGCGAATGGAACCAGAGCTGGAAGGGCTGGGTGCTCATGAGAACAGGCAGCTCATGCACAGACACAGGAGTGAAGCAGCCAGCAGGTGTGAGGAAACAGTGGGGGAATTGTTGTTCTTTTCTGATTCCTTCCGTCTCCCGTGCCCAAGAGAGAAGCATGAGGGAATTGTTACATGCAAATGAATAATCCTAACTATGACAACAGAACCTAAGGTGACAAGCGAGGTGAACATGAGGAAAGGGAGAGAGACCTGACAGTTAGCAAGATCAGTCAATTAGAGTGTTAAATGAATTGAAACTCTGACAGATAGCATGGTGAACACTAAAAGCAAATTATGTATTGAGCATGTGAACAATATGTAAAATTATATAATTTCACCAGCATTTTTATTTCTTATCTCAAAGATAAATTCTTAGTGAAAATTCTGATTATAGAGAGTGATTCATGAATGTTGTTTTAATTTTCATGGATCATTCTGATTACATACTGAGTTTTGTCTGTTTCAGAAGTCTGGTTCAGTATCAGATGGCTGGTGGGTACCATTTCAGATACCATTGGCTTCAATGGTCTTGCTCCAGCCTCTGTTGCAGCAGTGAGCTCTTCCAGACTTCATACAGGCAGGTGCAACCTAACAGCACTCACCTGGCTCACCTAGCATCTCTTAGCTCCCATGCAGGTGTGACTGCTATGTGTGGGGCACTGCATGGCCAGTTTGGTGCTTGGGGTCTACACATGTGCAACTGGGAAATGTGTAAGGAGTTAGTAGGGAGAGATTTTCACTCATGGTAGGTAGGAACTGGTGAAAGAGTTCTTCCCCCTTTCCTCCCTGGACAGCTTGTTCTGAGAAGCTGGTATATGGCTTCTAGACAGTGGAGGCCACTAGTTGCAAGTAGCAGTGCCCACCTTCAAACACATCATTGCATCCTTAAACTGGCTCCCTTTCTTTCCTTGCTCCCATTGCCCCTACTCTTGCTCCAAAGATTGTTCTTCCTGATAAGTAGGAAGCAGCCTGTGAGTCCTCAATGTCAGGCTCTGCTCTCGGGAAGCCAGACTGAGACAAGCACCGTAGCACTTTTATACTCTGCCAACTCTGATAAAGGAACAAAATGATTTCAACAAATCATTTCTTGTGTGAATAAGCATCAAAGGAGAAAACCTGAAAAATCTTAACTTGAGATTAGCGGCTATAATTTTTAACATAGATGCTCATTGATTGATTGTTTAGTCATTAGTTATTGTTTATGAATTTAAATTCCACTAATAATGCATTTTGCAGCAATTTATACACAATAAACATGACTCTTCTGACATAGAAAGTTAAAAAGAGAAGTAAAACAAAAATATAATTATGCTTATTGCACATTGTATAATGTGCAAAGAATTGTAATTTATACTTTTCTTGGTTTTGTATAATAAAGACATTAGGCTTTCGCAGTTCTTTCATGGATTTTTGAGATAGTTCTTACCTCACTTCCCTGCTTCTAAGTTTCTCCTTTTCAGTCCTACATGTTGTCTGCAGTGGTTTTTTCCAAAACACAGATTTCTCTGCTTAAAAGTCTTCCATAATTCTTTATCAGTAATTAGGCCCAAATTCTTAGGATGACCTCTAACTTCCTGCTTTCTTCCTTTAGTCCTCCTTGAACCTGGTGTTCTATCCTTGTCCTGCCCTGGGTCATGCTGTGTCAGTCCTCTGGCTTAGGTAGTTAAATGCCTCTTTTTCTACAAAACTTTCTTCTTCCATACCCAGTTGGGTTGGATTTAGCTCACTCTGTCGGTCTACTTTGTTCTTCCCTGTTACAGCAGGAATCACACTGTATTATACTGGCTCATTTGCATAACTACTTCTTCCACTAGAGGGAAAAAATAAGGCTTTGCTCATTCTTGGATACCCACCCCTTAGCACAGTACTTAGCACGTAGCGTTCATCAGTAAATGCCACGGTAATTGCAGTTAAAAAAACTATGCTACTTTTGTTGGAAGCCAGTTTCTGTGAATTTAAGCAACCACCCACCCCCTTTCCCAGGTCCTTTGCCCTAGTGCCCCTCGGCACTAAATAACTCAAGTTATTATAAATCTTAGCTGAAAATTATGGGTTCCTAGCTGACTTTGGGACATACAGATATAAAAATTCCTTTTAGATTTAGCTCAGTGTTCAAGGGGAATGTTCAAGGTTCACTTGTGCTCAACATTATTCTGTGCCAGCAGTGAACTCAGTGGTAGCTTGATGATGCTGAAAACCATGGAGCAAAGCTACCTGGTAAAAGATAGAAATTTGTTCCAGAAGGTGTATTCCTCTCTCATTTATACAGTACTGCATTTCAATCAGCTGAGCTCCCTGAGTTAACGATGAACATAATTGTTGGGAATATTAATGTAAGACTCTGGTCCAGAGGGGGTGGTGTGGCCCAGCCAGTTCTTTGCACACATGTTTGTTTTGCTTCACCTATGTCGTGTTTTAAAATTATGAATCAGTTGCCAACATTACAAATGAATATATCTCACACTAAGAAAAAAAAATTCTAGACATCCTCCTCTCAAATCTAGAGACACTGAGCCCATATTTTTTCTATAGGGCAGTAATTGGCTATAGCTGAATCCCAGGGATAAGACAGGCATTGCTCTGAAAACCACTGTGCCAGCCTAGGTTTCTTCCCTCATTTGTTTCAAATGGTCATCATTCTAACCACTAGCACATTGTTAGTATTTTTGTTTGTAAACCCTGATTCTTGGTTGTACAATATGTTAAAACAATACTCCTTCCATATTAGTGCTCTTGTCCATAAAGCCATGTCCATTCATCCATTAGAAGTCAACCTTCTACATGATTTTCTGATAGTCTGAGTTATTTGTAATAGAAGATTTAAAAAAAAATGCCATCTGAATACATGTAAGTATTTCCCTTGTATTGTTTTATCACTTAAAAATTTTTAACCTCCAAACTTAAGTTGAAGTCTCCTGGGACCAACTACGAAACAATTTTGCTATCAGCTTTCTAAGAACCAGATTCAATAAGGTAAACCAAACCACTCAAAAGAATTCAGATAACTCAAAATATCTGTCCTGTATTATCTGCTAAATCTTAGTGTTTATTTTTATGACATCTTGTACCATGTCAAAGCATTTCTCCTGTGTTGTGTTGTGTTATGCCAGTTTATGGTGGGAAAAAACCTAACAGGATGTGACATGATGTAAATGTTGCAGTACATGTATAATTTAAAGACTATGCTCCTGTTGGAAGCAGCCATCTGAAATTAATTCAGATCCTGGGAAGTTAAAATGAAACTGATGAACAAAACTGGAAATGTTCATAAGCGGATGGACCAATGATCTGGCTCACCAGCCCAAAGATACTTTACGGTCTAGGAGAATATTATCATCACTGAAGATCTCAGAGTCTAACGTGGCCCATCAATAAAGTAATTATTTACTATATATTTTCTAAATTTGTTTGGATTAATAAATATCAGCCAAAGTAGCAAGCATTTAAGAGAAGCATTTTTATTTTTTTAAATTTTAATGACTTAGTCATTTAAATTATTTAAATCTCCAAGCAGACAGTTTAACCCAAAGTTCTTTTTGCCATATTTCTCCACATATATTATGTTAAAGATAAATCTTATTTTCCCAAAGAGATACTTGCACACATCATCCTTATTGTAACAGTTGGTATTCACAGTATCCAAGATATAGAATCAACCAAGGTATCAAGTAGATATATGGATAGAGAAAATAAGGTATAAGTTTACAATGTACAATTATTCAGACATAAAAAGAATGAAATCCTGTCATTTTCAGCAGCATGGATGAAACTGGAGGTCATTATATTAAGTGAAATAAGCCAGACACAGAAAGACAAATACCACATGTTCTCACTCATTTGCAGAAACTAAAAGTTGATCTCATAGAAAAATGGATTGGAATAGTGGTCACCAGAGACTTGCAAGGGCAGTGGGGAGGGGAGACCAAGAAGAAGTTTGATAAAGGGCATCAGTGCAGTGACTATTGGTAACTATTGGTTATGACAATCTATGCTATATTTCAAAGTAATTAGACAAAAAGAATGTGAAATTCCCAACACATAAAAATTACTAATGTTGGAGGAGATGGAAGTGTTTATTACCTTGATTTGATTTTTACATAGTATATGCATGTATTGAATTATCATATTATACTCTATAAAGATACAAATATTATGTCTCAACAAAAAAGGAAAAAAGATACATTTTGTTTTAAATAATAATGACTAATTTTTCTCTTTAAAAGAATAACATTTCAAAATTAAAGTATTTTAAAATAAAAATACTTGTTGGAAATTTGTAAACACAAAAGCATATTAAAATTATTGATAAATATTCTACCCAAAGATAACTACTATTAATATTTTAGAATATTTCCTTCCAATTATTTCCTTTAGATTCATATCTATGTATCTTCATTTATCTATATCTTTTTATATCTGTATCTATGTACTAGCAATTAGCAACTGTTTTATTCTATCTTATAATCGTGTGTCTGGGGTTTTGACAGGGTTTAGTGGACATTTCTTCCTCTTCTCACATGGTATCACCTGAGGTCACAATGTGACATTCCCTTGGCAGATGGGCTGGTTTGGAAGGTTTGAGATAGTTTTCCTCACTTGTGTAATATGTTCACAATGTTTACTCTTTTACAGGAATGCATAAGAACTATTGGGCAAGTGAATTAGTTCTACTCTCTCTGAAACTTACCATGGGGCTGTTTGAGGTTCCTTATAGCATGAGGCTGAGTTCAAAGAGCAAATGTTCCAGATATGGATGTGTGTGTGTATGTATATATGTATATAAAATATATGTCTATATAGACATCAAATACATATCTCTATATACATAGTTTTTATATACATATAAACTTGGTTCAAATCAAACTGTATGCCCATTTTTGAAACTTACATTTGAACATGAAGATCCTAGTATATGCATTTGCTTGTTCTGCAAAAATTTCTTGGCAATTGGATTTGATAGCTGCATAATGTTACATATTTTACAACCTAATTTCCTTAACCATTAACATATCGTCACACAAATAAATAATAAAATTTTGACTATATTAATAATATGTAATAAAATTGTGGTCAATACATTTTGATTGAATTTTATATTAGTTCCTTTCTATGTAGTTTAAGAAGTGGCATTAGCTACAGATCTAAAACATTTAAGGCCTGTGTTAAATATTATCAAATTACTCTAGAGAAATGGAGTGCTTCTTCACACTATCACTGTTACTGCTGACCACTTGTCTCACTATACATTCATCAGCATTTTGATTTTTAAATCTTTGCATATTTCATTAAGTTATATTTATCTTATTGATGGTATCTGCATTTGTGTGATCACCAGTAAGGCTGAAAATTTTTTATGCTTATTATACTGTCTATATTACTTCCTTTCATATTATTGTCCATTCATTATTGAGACACTATTGTTGAAATCAGTTTGCCTGAACTCTTAAAGACATAAATTGTGACAAAACATAGCTAAAGTATTTTTGAGCATTAATTCAAACTGATAGTATCCATCAAGGCATGGATTTTCTTGTATGTCATAGATTTCAACCAGACTTTAGAAATTATTTTGCTTATTCTTATTATTAGCACAATTTTACTTCCTATTCCTAATTAATCTGGGCCATACAGAAAGCTAATAAAAAATAGGGTGATTATGCAACTTAAAAAATCTACCCACTCTCAAAAAATACCAATTTCTTAGGAATCATCATTAAAATTTGATTATTTTGACTTTTTAAAATAACAAACAATTTTTAAAAATGTTCTTCAAATTTTACAAGTTATATTTGTGGTGTATTGCCTACTTTTCATAGAAAAGTCACCATTTTTGAGCTGTGTTTTTCTAAAATAATAACAGCTTGAGTATTATTTCACATTATTGTAATATTCATAGTTTTTCAAGAGAGAAGAATGACAGTACATTTTACCTAAAAATATTTTTATTGCCTAATTTAAAAGCTGTTTGAGTGTTTGAAAGGGTGTGATTTATCCCCTTTTCTCTGGTGTTCACTTTAGGATACTAAAATGCAGGTTACAAAACAGTGAAAATTAAAATGACTGGTAGATAGATAAATGTAATTACATAATAGATGTGTACTCAGAATGTAAAGGACCATGAAATTTACTGTGGAAATTCACTGTACAATTTCAGTAGCAATATCACAAATTGCCTTATAAAAAAGGAATTCAAGAAATTTCAACAAAGATATGTTTTTCTTTCCTTTTTTCTTTCTCTCTTTTCTTTTCTTTCTTTTTTTTTAAATGAAAGTGTTTCATCATGATGTCCTGCCAAGATTTGTCCTCAATAAATTCAAAGACCTTCTCTTTACTTTCCAAAATTCTGTAAAGTGCTTTGCTATTGATTTTGAAACATATTTTCTCAAATAATTCTTATTCAGGGCCAGTTTGTTTGATGTCTGCTAACTTACCTATTAGTCATTTTCTCATATCTTTCTTTTCCTGTCATTGCTTTGTTAAGCAAGTGTTCCTCTAAATTAGCTTGACCACTACATTAGTCTTTTGGTGGTGGTTAGAATCACAGGTCTAGCTATCACATGAATAAAGGCTGAATATACTCTCTCTCTCTTTTCTTTTTAACCATACTTAGTGATCCTAAAAGAAATGCTTACAGTAAAGTTATATGACTAGGCACATAATATGATGCCATATTAAACTGCAATTGCCCTTCCACCAAACTAACAAAGGCAACTAATTTTTGCATTAAGACACAGACAATTGTATGATGCCATTTCATCCTCTTTCTTCTTGAGATTGGCATAACAGCCCCATTTATTGCTGATGGGTTTCTAATAATGGTGTCCATGTGGCTTTGGAACAACAGTCGAATGTTAATTTATTCCCCAGTGTTACCTAGAGGCCCTGACGTGGGTCCAGGACTGGTGACGCCCTAATTTAAATACTGGGTAGGACCCGGTTGATCAGGTGGCTCAGTACTAGCACAATAGGCTGTGAGGGGAAGCCCCCGCTCCCTGATCAGGGCAGATCAGGAAGATTCCAAGTGTAATTGGCCTCCGGGGAGGGTGTAAGTCACTCCTGTACACCCCCTTCAGACCTCCTTAATGCCTTGCCAGCTGGAAGGAAAAGTGCCTTCTTGTATTGCCCACAAAGGAAGTGGGGAGGGAGGGGAGAAGAACTGGAGAAATTTAAAAAGAGGAAAGAGACAGCTCCACAAATGAAGAGGTGGGTAATAATATTGTACATCTAAAAGCCTGGGGAGTGTGTCATAAACAAATGGGCTGCAATGGTCAGTAGACAATTATATCCTGTTACCTCATTTAAAATTCTGACTAATTACATAGAGCAAGAGGAAATTAGCACAGGAACCTCATTCTTTGCCAAGTCCACATCAAAATGCTCTAAAAGAAAAACATGAAATCAATCTTCCATGGCTTTAAAGAACTCATAGTTCCTGAAGTTTGAACATCTGCACAAAGTCCTCCCAAGTATAATAAGACTTACTGGATATTCAAATCTCAGAGATTAGACTTGTAAATGAACTATTACCCCCCCCAACCCCAAAAAACAAAAAACCCTAAGACTCTCACCTTTTTGTTTTCTGAACAATCAGCTTATTTTTTTTCCTTTGACCTGAATTTATTGTTTAAATCCCCAACTCCCATTCTACTTACTTTATGTCAAATAATGACTTGCTGAAGTGGGAAAGTATGTACTTGGACAGAATTGTCTCCTGAAATTTCTCTTGGGATATGTTTGGCTTGTTTCAGGGTTTAACTGAATACTTGAAATTCCCATTCAAAGAAGTGCTGGTAAATAGAAGGGCTGCATCTTGTTTTTTTCATAACCTTTTCTGAACACAGGATTTTTGAAAATCAAATCACATTTTTTCTATTTATGTACAGCTTAAAGATGTGCCGTCCCACTAAGAAAAAAAAAATCAGTTCCTTAAATAAGCATACAACTAAAAAAGTAAAGATTTTTTTTTCATAAATGCAACAAACCTTTGTTAAAATAATGTACAAGCATGAAATAGTGAAGAGACTCAGGTGACTTCTCTGAATCTGAGTTTTCTGATCTTTCATGATGGCCATCAATACTTTGTAAAAATACAATTTAGGAGTCTGCAATGTCCGTTTATCAGAGGCCACTGAGGGTCAGGCTCCAGCGTCCATTTGCTAAAGTACCATCTTGTAAAGTACCTTTACTTTTTTAATATGGGTTTATTGAGCAAAATTTCTTTTTGCAGAAAGGTCATATTTCATAATACTGCTGGTTTAAAACATTTTAAAAGTGCTGAATAGTACTCCATTGTCCAGATGAACCACAGTTTATTCATTCACCTACAAAAGGGCATTTGGTTGCTTTGAAATTTTGGTGATTATGAATAAAGGTGCTATAAACCTGTATGTAAGGATTTTTGTGTGGGCATATGTTTTTAACTCTTTGGGTAAATAGGAATGGAATTTGCTGGATCATATAGTAAGAATATGTATGGTTTTGTAAGAAATCTCCAAATTGCCTTCTAATATACCAAAGAGTATAAAAGTGTTCATGTATATACAAAGGATGGAGTGTTATTCTGTGCTAAAAAGAAATCAGCTAAGCCGGGCATGATGGTGCATTCTTGTAATCTCAGTACTTGGGGGGCTGAGACAGGAGGATCCAGGTTCACGATCAGCCTCAACTACTTAGTAAGGTCCTCCAAAACTTAGTGAGACCCTGTTTCACAATAAAAAAAATAAAAAATAGGAATGGAGGTGTAGCTTGGAGGTAGAATGCCCCTGGGTTCCATCCCCAGAAAGAAAAAAAAAAGAAAGAAAGAAAAAGAAATCAGCTACCAAACTATAAGAGGGATAGAGAAAATGTAAAGGCCTATTCTAAGTGAAAGAAGCCAATCTGAAAAGGTTACATACTGTATGATTCCAATTACATAATGTCCCAGGAAAGGCACAACTGTGGAGACAGTGGACAGACCAATTGTTACCAGAGGTTGCAGGGAGGGCAGGATGAATAAGTGGCACAAAGGCATCTTTGGGCTGTTAAACTACTCTGTATACTATAATGATGGATACATGTCCTTATACATCTGTCTGAACCTGTAGACTAAACAATACCATGAATGAAGCCTCATGTAAATGATAAACTTTGGTTTTAAATGAGGTGTCAGCATTTATTGGCTCATCAATAATAATAAATGTACCACTCTGGTGGATGGTATTGATAATGAGGACATCGATGCATGTGTAATGGCAGAGAGTATATGGGAGGATATCGCTACTCAATTTTGTTCAGCTGTAAAGCATAAAGTTAAATTTTTTTAACTAAAAGGAATGGACTAGATCATCTCTTGGCACTGAGTGAGCTCCAATAGTGTATGATTTTATGTAAGATACTTTCATCGAAAATACACACAAAATAATGTATCTGAAGTTGAAACTATCAGTGAATAAACAAGGGATCTTATCATACTTGAAGGAAAATAAAACTTAGAGTTCTTTTTTCCTTGTGACCAAAAAAAATCTTCTAGGCAATTAATTTCAATAATCCTTTTAAATAGTAGTCTGGTAGATACCTTTGACTTGCTCTTTTAACAGGGTTGTTTGTTGCTAATAGAGCAAGGAGGAAATAATCTTTTAAACATCACCTCCTTTGGGCATGATGCTTTTCCTGTCCCGTTCTGGTGAAGGCAATGCTGCTGTTATAGTTTGGATTTAAAATGTCCTCTAAAACTTGTGTGTTAAGCAGTGCAGCCAGCTTCAGAGGTAGGGCATAGCTGGAGGAGTGGGTCACTGGGAGGTGGTCTTGGGGACTGTATCTTTCCCTCATCCCCTCTGCTTTCAGCCTGCATTGATTGACAGTGGCTGTTCTTTGCCGTGTACCCTGCTGCCCTGTGTCTGCCTTGGAGCCAGTCAGTCATGGACTGAACCTCTAAAACTGTGATCCAAATAAGCCTTTCCTCCTCTACGCTGTGCTTGTCAGGTATTTTGGTTACAGAGACAGAAAAAGGGATTGCAACAATTACCATAGGTTCATTTGCTCTCACAGTAGTAAAAACTAGAGGAAAAAGGTAAGAAGGCCAGTACAAAAATAAAACAACTAAAAAGCATGTGAAGTTAATATTTTGGGGGAGAATCGTTGTTTTATTATAGCATTTTGTTTCAGGCAGACTCCATTGGCATGGGAGGCCACTGCTCAGGTTAGAGTATCCAATTTGGTTCTTAAGTTTAGGGTTTTCTAATTTTATAAGCATGTATTCACATGCCAACTCTGCTGTAGAGGCAAACAGAACCTGGTATATGGAAAGTCCAGTCAGGAAAAAGAAAAAGCCCTATAAAGCCCTCTGATGGTGGGGTGTCATCAAGAGTAGAGGAAAGTAAAGGCAGAAATTGAGACATAGTACCTAGCTGCCCTTCTCTGTCACTGTATATTTGGTATTTAGAATTCTGGAGGAGACATTTTCAGAGAATCCTTATAACAGGAAGCATCTGCAGCAGAGCTGGGGTGACAGAATGGCTTGTTTGGGTGGACAGAGACATGATCTCAGATCCTCCTGGTCTATGGGGCAGGGCTGAGGCGGGTGGCTAGCCAACTACTAGCACACCTGCTGAGGTGATGGCCAGGGTAACCTGCAGCAGATCCTGCAACAGGACTGGATGTGGTGGTGCATGCCTCTAAGCCCAGTACTTGGGAGGCTGAGATAGGAGGATCACAGGTTCAAGGCTATCCTTGGCAACTTAGGGAGACCTTGCTTCAAAATGAAAAGTAAAATTTTCTGGGGGTGTAGCTCAGAGGTAGAATGTTCCTGGATTCAAGATTTGATCTTCAGTACCAAAAAAAAAAAAAAAAAAAGGAGAGAGAGAGAGAGATAGACAGACCTACTGACTGACTGACTGACTGACTCTGCAGCAGGGGAAATATCCAAGCTGAGTATCATATGAGAGCCATGTCCAAAGCCCAGGCAATCTCTAGCCCAGAGAGAGCCAAGGGGTTGCTTTGTTAGTTAGGCTTTGTTAGTTAGGCTGGGCTTTGTTAGTTAGGCTTTGTTAGTTAGGCTGAGCTCACTGGGGAGCTATCACTGTGCCAAGTGGAGGGACCATTGATTTCCCCAGCTTAGATCAGCAGTGGGGTTTGTGAAGACAGAGAAAGATGTTCAGAAATGAGCAGGGCTTGACCTTCCTCACTCTCATGGGCTATAGATGCTCCCAGGCATGCAGAGGCCATACTGAGTAGGAGCAGGAAGACATGGCTGCCTGGGACTGTCCTGGTTTTAGCTCTGCAAATCTGTATCCTGGGAAAACCCTCAGTTCATGGCAACGAGGCAGTTGGTCACCCTCTCTTCAAAGTCATAACAGCAAGAGTCATAGAAAAATGCTTCCTCTTACACCATAGCAATAAGAGGTAGGACTGCCCAAACCAGGCAGTATCCAGAGGGTGAATAAGGGCATGTCATCACAGTGGTTTGCCCATTTACAAGGTGACATGAATTCTTTGGAGGGGATCCACATGAGTTAACCTGTTCAGTGTTTAACCTGTTCAGCACTAAATAATTGTTAACTATTATTAAGATTATTTTTTAAAAAGAAATTGATAGTTTTCCTACTATTCTTTCTGTCTGAATTGCTCTCTTTCTTTCAATTTCTCATTCTTAAACTTGTAAGAGAAATGCTAAAAAAGAAAAAAAGAAAAAGCAAGCAAACAAACAAATAAACAAACACCCCTCACCACCACCAACAAAAAAACCCAAGAAACAAAACTCGAAAACTCACTGGGGCAAGAACTTAAGCATTATTATGAAGGTATAGGCATATTTGCAGCATCAAACTTACTGTCTTCCAGGATATCTAACACAGGCACAATGGGTTTCTACACCGGTCCAGCAATTTGAAAAATCTGACTCCTGATTATGTCCCTGCCCAAAAAAACTTTTTTATAGTGTTCTCTTAACAATCTTTAAAGTGAGAGGGTTGGACTAGATGGGGCCTGAAGTCACATCCAGCTCTGGACCTCAGCAGTTCCATCAGGGGACAAAACAAGACAGCATACAATTAAGTGCTAAATTGTGTACTGAACAACAAGGTAATACTTAAGAAGAAAAAAGAATCTTTCAAGTGTTAATGTTCCCCGTTTCCTTTTGAAAATTTGCTGTTCTGGTGCAGGACTATTCTGATTTGGATTGAAAGAAAGAGAACACCCCTGTGCAGAAGATCCCCTAGCAGCTAAGCACATCAGGCAGCCCAGGCACAGCTGACATTATTGCTCTCCACGTATCAATGATCGAGTAAGGATGGCTCCTATTTTGAAGGCTCATGAGCTGAAGAAGGTTGGAAAGTTACTCTATAATTACGACCATCCTGGCAGCAGGGCAGAAACGAGGAGTAGCATTGTCTCTACACCTTGAGGTAGCTGAACATCGTGCCACCTCTCAAATTGCCTTTTTTCTCTTGTCCTTCCATTTCTCCCTTTTCCCTATATATGACAAATTGCTCTATTCCTCTTGCTGAGAAGGCATGTAGTGAGTTGCACAGCTTTAAGTCCGATGGCGTAGGAGACTCTGCAACCCTAATTTGCTAAATGTAGGCAGGAGATCATTTTATTCCCCCTGCATTCCTCCGTTAAGAGGAGTCTCACAAAAGCCCTTGATAGACTCTAAATTATACGGCAGAATGTACTATCCTGCCTTTGATAGTACCAGAATGGCTGAATTTTCGAAGCATCACTGCTAAGATCAGGTAAGTCTAAGAAGGAAGACAGATATTTTACTCCTGAAATCTCACACTATTAGGAGAGGAGGTTTGCTTTTCTCACTAACAGTCTGTTCTGGCACACCATTTTCTCAAGTAAACTACTGTCTTTTAGAAGTAAGGTTATGTATGCATAGAAATACAGAATTTGGTTCTAGTCATAATTCTGCTTATTACTTTGAATTCTTGGGAGTTTTCTTTGGTGAGTGGTGTGTAGGAAGAGCTGTGCTGGGTGCACTGGTACCTCTGTATGGAACTGTGAGCAAAGGTGCATTGGTAGTATCTACTTATACTGTTAGGCATCCTTCCTGATAGAAACAGGGAGGGGAGAAGCAAAGCCTGAAGTGGGTAGTAGATATTCTGTGTTTAATTTTATGTGTCCGAGCATCTATGGCATACAGGACTTGATTTAGGCCAAGTGGCAAGACTCTACATTTCTTTTCAGTGGCATCCTCCTGCTTCTAGGTGAGAAGTGACAGACTCTGGAACCACTGATTTCTTAGAGAAGCAGAATAGTTGTGGGGGTCCTGCCTGAAGTATGGCCTTTCATGAGGTTGGTCCCTACCTCGTCTTCCTTTCCTTTTCCTTGTTGCCTAACCTAAAATCCCTGTTGAATGCAACTCTGTCCCTTTGCCTCAAGACTACATATATGCCCAGAGCTCTTTCTCCTTGGCATTCTCTTTCATATCATTTCAATTTTGTGTATTAATTATGATATTATCTATTCCACACTTGGGTAGGTGAGGGGGCATTTATGGTTCAAGAATCTCTTAAGGAGTTTTTAGAAGTGAAGGAAATTTTGTTGCCTGGTGAATGAGAAAGGGAATTGGAAAGAAAGCTTTTCTTATTCTTCAGAGTACCTTGTATTCTGTGTTTGTCTGTTTGTTTACTTGGTAATTAAATGGCTGGCTCTCCTCTTCTACACTGCTGATGGGATTGCAAATTAGTGCAGGCCACTATGAAGATCAGTGTGGAGATTTCTTAGAAAATTGGGAATAGATCCACCATATGATCCAGCTCTACCACTCCTGGGTATCTTTCCAAAGGGACTGAAATCAGAAAATCACAGTAATAAATGCATATTCACGTTTTTAGCAGCACAATTCACAATAGCCAAATTATGGAACCAACCTAGCTGTTCCTCAACAAATGAATGGATTACAAAATTATGGGATATACATACAATGGAATTCTACTCAGCAATCAAGAATAACAAAAATGTTATTTGTAGGAAAATAGACAGACCTAGAGAACATTATTCTGAGATTAGCCAGTCACAGAAAGTGAAGGGTCATATGTTTTCTCTCATATGCAAAAGCCAAGGAGTAATCAGGATAGCAGAAAGACTTCAGATAATGGAGGAGAAACTTTAGTGGAGCCAGGGAGGTGGTCTGGGTGGGTGGGTAGGAGGGGGAGGATCAATGAAGGAATCATTTCCATTGAAATTATATACATATTTGAGAATACCAATGCCAATCTCAATAACCTGTATGGGGAAGGGTGGGAATGGGGAGGGAGATGGGCGAAGCCCACCAGGTGCTGTGTGCATGTATGTCACGATTATTATGAACTACATTATGATGTGAGGCTATAATGCATCCATAAAAGCATAAAAATTACTTAAAAATAAATGACTGGCTCTCAAGAGATTAAGTTTCATGACAAGAAACTACTGGTTCCACTCACACTGCATATCTAGACTCATACTCAGTGCCTAGAACATATCTGATGCTCAATATGTATCTGTTGAATGAGAAAAGAGGAATAAGTCCTTTTGATCCATGTGTCAGTGTGTGCATGTGTGCACATGTATGATAAAGAGATTGGGGTGGGGGGAGGAGAGAAAGATATCAGGAAAACTGTTTACGTCAGAGGTTCTCAAACTTTTTTGACTCACAGTGCTCTTAGTGTCTCAGCAATTTTTCTTATAGCATTGCCAGGCCAACAGAAATATAGAACAATTCCACCAAGTGGTTTGGTTCAATTTATTTAATGAATATTTAGTGACCATTTAAAATACATGTAAATTGAAAGAAGTTTTATATCATTCTATCCAATATTGTATACAGATGAGATATGTGTGTCTGTTGGGTACCACATACTTTCTTACACTTTAGAATTAGATTAGACATTGCTAGCCTCAGTTCCATAGTCTACATTGATTTTTATGTGATACTTGCTCATAGCAATGGCTGAAAACTCAATTTAGCAAAGACATGATGTCATCAACTGCTGAAATTGAGAAAACTCTCAAATGGATAGTTTGTGTGGAATCTAACAGATATTCAACATCACTGTTTCCTTCTAAAATGAAAAGAATAACCTCTGGTGAATTCATTGTGGGCATTTTGGGGTGTATTGGTGCAGACTTTGGGAACCAGGTTGTTACATTTATTTTTATGTCAAATACTGGAAGAATCATTGGAAAAAGTAGGTTATGATGATTAAATGGTAATAAAAAATTCAATCAAGCTAGACGACTACAGGGCACCAACCTGTAATTCTGGTACCTGGGAGGCTGAGACAGGGGGATCTCAGATTTGGGGCCAGCCTCAGCAACTTAGCAAGGCCCTGTTTCAAAATTTAAAAAACAAAATAAAATAGGGCTGGGGTATAGCTCAGAGGTAGAAGTCTTTGGCTTCAACCTCTAATAACACATGCACACAAAAATTTTTAAACATTGTGAATTACTTTTTAATTATGGCAAATTATCATTCAATAACTGTAATTGTTTCATGTGCCTTTGGTTAACTTTACTTAGTTGAGTTTGATTAAAAGTCAGCTTCTTACTTTCAAAGGCTACACCTCTGAAGCAGTGAGACCAATTTTTCTTGTAGTACAAGTGATTCTTCTCCTTCCTTTTTATTGCACAGGTTTCTCCTTCACATTTAGTGGCTCACAGAGCATGTCTGTCTGCTTACAACTTTGAAGAGGGTATGTAGTGGGGGGTACTGCTAGTCCTGCTCACACTCTCAGCATCAGAGGGTTTCCAGCATCTGCAACCCATCACAACATTGTGTCAACCTACAAATTATCCCTTAGAACTGGAGGAATTTACTTAAAAGGCTTTCAGTGAAATCCTATGACAAATAGGTACAATCTAGCATCAGCCTTCTCACTAAATGCTTTATTCTTGGCATTTATAGATGTTCATTATCGCTGTGCATTCTTGAGTATATTTGGGTGTTGGAAGATAATTTATAATCCTTATCTTTCCTTTTTCTGAACCCAGCTAACCACTGCTCTTTCTTGGCTGAAATGTGAGATCTCAGAGGGTTAAGTGAGTTTCACCCACATGAAAAGTCAACATCAAGTTTTTCTTTAAATGTGGACTCCTTGACAAACACTTCTCTTCATTGCAAAGCCCATGAATTTAAAACATCCGGTAATAACAGGCCTGTTCTTCTTTTCAGAGCTGGAAGCTTCTTGTGAAATGGTATCCTGCCAAAGCACCACTGCAATAAAGCTCACGTCCTAATGTCCGTGTCAAAATCCAGTGAACCAAGACTGGCAGTGGGCTAATTTGGGAGTACTGTCTGCCTCAGCCTCCTCCACTCACTCCTACTGATAAACTCACACATGAACTATTCAGCTTGCCAACTCTTCCATGGGTAAGCGGAGAAGGGGTAAAAAGGAATTAGTATATGCTCTTCCCTTTCACTTAATACCCAGCTTCCCAGTGCCATTGATTCATTGCTGAGAGCGCTGGGAGCTCAATTCCCCCATGAGGTGAATGGCTTCATGAGCAGATCCTTGAGGTAATAAATACACCCCTCGCTAAAGGTGGTATTACTTACACTTATGATATATAATGTTTTGACAATATGGAATGCCTTTATAGACATTCTTAAGTATATTGACTACTTCACACCATACATGTCTGCATTAATCGATGCTTTCCCTGGTTATTTAGTTATCTGTTTCTTTCTATTAACATGGTCAATTAAATGAAGGCAAGTAAGCAGTTGCATTGCTAGGGACAGCTGTATTGGTGAGAGCTCTTCTGAAATGTTGGTTTGGGGTAAGAGAGATACAAAAAGGCAATCTTGAGCTCTGTGAGATACAAATCCTTTTGAAAAGCTAAGCTCAGCTTGCCATGGCTGTACTTATGACCACAAGTGCACAGATTTTAGTTCTTTATACTCACCACACAGACACACAGTAGGGATGACAATGGTCCTGGCTTCAATGGCGTGAGGCTCCAGTGGAATAACACATAGAAGTCTCTCAGCATATAGCCAACATAAAGAAATTACTTTCTCTCTTCTTTTCCTGCATCTTCATTCCTTTTTCTATACATCTAAACAACTACCTGAAATTTTATACAATGACAAAATTTTGTGTTAATGTATAATGGCCCCAAATGTTTAATCTGCAGTAGAATACAACACAAGAAGACAAATAATTAAAGAAATTCTACCTAGCATGAAGGAATTATGGCAAAATGAATTTGGCCCTCAGACATCTTGACTCCTTCCTTATTTGTAAGAATGACTTAGTCTAAGGCAGTGACGTGCATGGTGCAGCTTGTGAACTGCTCATAACACTCAGCCAGTGACGTGGGGCTCGTTATAGCCCAATTTACTCTATGTACCCTGTGTGTGCGCTTCTGTCCCCCTCAGAAAGGAGCTTCCAAGGAAACATGTAGGTTCTACTCTCTGTTTCTTAATGTGGCTCATGTGGCTGTTCTTGCCATGAACATAGTACCTGTTGCCCAAGGTGGTGTCTTGATCCTCCCTAAAAACTGGGAGGGATAGGTGTAGGGGCTAAAACAAACTGTAAATAACAAGCAATGAGAGGAAGGGTAGCTGAGCTTCCCAACAAATGGTGGTGGTGGTGGTCACCGGGATCATGTGGGTAGAGGAGATTCATCAGAGCGATGGGAAAGCATTAGATACACATAAGAATCCAATGGCTTCAAAGATGGAGAGAACAGAGCAGAAAGAGATTTCATTACTTTTAAAGGATGAACTCACTTTTTTTTCCTTCTTCATTGGTTACTTTTTACACTGTCCAATGTGCACAGGTAGGTTTGATTTTTCCTCCTTTAATTCAGTTGCTTTGTATGAGTGGCCAAGGAGTTATTCCGATCTCACAGAGGCCAGCTTATTCTGATTCTATTTTTTAACCTTACTTTTTCAGTTCACACTGTCAGACTTACAGGCCATCTTCTTCAAAAAGCATCTCATTTTCATTTCCAATCAATTTCTCTCCACGATTTTTCACATAGCTTCCTTCACACTACTAATTTCACTTTAGAGCTGGTATCCTCTCCCACATCCCTGGACTTGCTGGGCTAACATGTTTAAACATGATTAGTCTTTATTAATGTAAAGGAGACAAAGCTCCAAGAATCACACACCTCTTAATTTGCTATAGTTCCAAAGGGGAACCTCAGCTCTGCCAACTGAAAATAGATGGGCTCCTCAAGATAGAGATAACACTGAGCATTCTGCTGCTAAGTCGAAAGTTGCCCTTATACTTTTAGACAAGATTTTCTTTAAGTTTCATTCCAAGCCAAAACCCAACAATATCAAATGCCACAAAATATCCAACTAATCAAAAGATATTTCCTGATGACAGATGATGATTAATTTACTCTCAGCAATGTTTGCTACACATTTAGTTCAGAAAATGAAGGGATTCTGACATTGTTATGGTGCTGTTTTACCACTACTGTAACCTTGAGACTAATATTCTCTCAATGTGATATTCATTTATTCTGTTATTCAACAGTATCTGCCAGGAATTGTGGTATACACTCAAGAAAGGGTAGAATTATATGAGACTGTACAGAGAGAGTTAGAATTTAGGTGAACACTTCACCTATTTAGTACTTTCATGACTCTAAGATTTCAGAATATTTGCTATTTTGTTTACTGTATATACACATATATCTGATACTAGATATAAGCTGCCTATTATTAAAAGAGTTGATATGAATTACACATATGCAATAATGCAGACATTAACATAAGGCTAAAATATTACAAGCCATATAAAAGAGTGGAGGAGATTATTGGATCTGAAATCTAAGCTAAGGATATTTTCTACAATTACACATTAAATTTAGTTCCTGTGCAGGTCACAAAGGGCAGAAAAGAAATTCTATGAGTCATGTAGTATTCATTTTCTAATAAAAGGATATATGCCAGTTGGTACGAATAAAATGTTCCCGGAAATAAACTCAAACAAGAACCTAGCCATGGATTACTATAATAAAAGAAAAATATCTTTAATAATGGGCTTTAGAGAAGATGCAGAAAGTGTACTCAAATGGTCATTTTCTTATACTAACCATTGGTAAAAAAAAAAAAAAATCAAGAGAATGATGCTATATTCCAATTGTTCAATGTGTTCACAGAGAATAAAATGACATAGTCATCATGACTCTTGGGGCCTGGTGTTCTGCTGCAGCTGAAGGTGGCTGGGTGTGCCGCCCAGGCTTTATGGCTGCATGTGCATCTCAATGCCAGCCTTTCTCAGATGGTCAATCTGGAGAGCTGGTGCCCAGGATCCTGCTGACAACAATGATACCAACGCCCCATCAGCACTGGTTGCTCCTGAGCAGGAACAGGTCCTTCGCCTTTCCACCCCCATCTCCACCATGTCAGTAGCAGCTGCCTGAGTAGTGAGCTCAGAAGCTATTTGGATGTACTCATACTCATCACCATTGCTCCTGGATTCTTTTACTGGTGGCTACGGCTTATGTTGGTATATCATAAGGTGTTTTTTTTTTTTTTTTTTTTTTTTTGTCAAACAAGTGGATACTTTATTTTTACCAGTCGATTGGGAAGAATTTCAAAGTTTTAAGAGCCAGGATGGTTATTACAGTACACTTTCCATTTCCTCTGAAGATAATATCTGCTCTGTTTATGCTGAACTCATAACTGCATAATTTTCCTTCTTATGACATTTATTATATATATGATAATGATAATTATATATAATTACATATCTATGTATATGCTAGGCTTTAAAGTCAATAAGGGCAGTGTCTTGCGCCTGGTTTGATTTCTAAGCCCCTCATACTTATATAAATGTTGCTTAAATGAATAAATGAATGGAAGACATTTATCCAAGTCTTCGGAGTCTAAAAAATGTTGGCGGAAACAGGTGAGATGGCTCATGATTTTCAATCTTTGTTGATTATTATTACTGAAACTAAAATTAACATTTTAAAAATTCACAGAATGTAGTCTACCCCTTGCTATGTGGGATGATTTTTGCATCCAATAGGTATAAAAATTAGATTATTAAAGGTGAAAATCTGCAAAAAAAAGTTATATGTAACAAGAACCTAAGCCTTCAATATTTTTCTCTTTGAAGTTGGTTACCAGTAGAAACTTCATTTTGATCAACAAGATCACATTCAGAAGCTCGAAGAATGCCTTTTTCCAATTTGATTATAAATAGGATTACCATATACTTTACTGTCTAAACTGGGTCTAATAATTATGCCAGGACTGCAGGCATTATCCAAGGTTGTACTTGGGCAGATGGGAATGTATTATCATCTAGTTATAAGTAGATTTTTATTTTCTGAATGATTAGTTGCTAGTGTGACAATCTGCCTTCCATCTCCTTCAGTGGCCATGAAAGTGGCAAAAAACAGCACATTTAGGATATTTTACATTTCATCAAATTGTCTTTCTTATGTGTGCAACAGATTGGGGTCTTTCCTATACCCTCCATCCCACCTCACAGCACAATATCAATTCCTAAGCATAAAAGAGAATGAAAGAAAAATGGCATTCTAGAATATGGAAGATAAAAACACATGCAGAAACACCATTGAGCCAAGTAACAGGTGAATTCAAAGAAGAAAATGATTGAGTAGAAGTCTGGAATTTTAAATTGTCAGCTTCAAAATTTGGTAAGATTCTAGGAGAGGATAGACTCAAGTCTGTGGAACAGCATCAGCACTTTTCTCATGGAAGAGCTATTTTTCTCTTGGAAGAGATATTTGCTTTCAGCTTAGAGGAAGATACGAGTAGGCAGAATGGCTGACATGGAATAAGATAGAGGCCCAAGTGCATGGGGACCAGTTTTGACTATCTAAGTGATCAGTCATTTGCTTACCGTATGAAGCGCCTGGATTTATCACAGTAATATTTTTGTTTGCTTCCTGTAGATCATGCAGGTCTCATTACATCTACGCTGATGGCCCTGTCTTCACTGCTGATGATCAGAATTCTCTTTGTTGGACTTAGGTGACTCAGTAACCTTCATTAATTGAGGATAGAATATGGTATTAAGGGCCGAGGGGAAAGCAGATGTCTATAGTGAGATCTTCTCTTCCCTAATAAAGAACCAACGTTTGTCAGAAATGACCAGTGGGTTTTCTTGGAACATTGAAAGGGTGGAAATGAACGGGACCTCTCTGGCTTCATAAATTACATAAGAGCATCCAATCTTCTCATCGTCACCCTGTAATTTGGAATGGAAAAATCTCTTGTGCATAAACAGCCTTTCCTGAATCTAACACAATTAATCCAGAAGAGAAGTGGGAATGGGTAGCTGGATTTTTTTTTTCTTCAAATTTTGTTGTTAATTAAAAAAACAATTATCAAGGACTTCTAATTACTTTATAAGTGCTATATAGCCTGTACCTTCTCCTCAGCAAATTAGTAAGGTAATGCTGGAAACATCTTATTAAACAGAATTACTCTTTCTTCTCTTCCAGATTCACATATCTACTTAATGGGCCTCTTTTTGTGCAACATCTCTGTGAAACATTTATATCTCTTAGGTTTTTTCAGGGTTATTAGCATTGTGCACTGGATTTTATTTCTTTTATCCTAGGACCTAATAAATTGACAGGCTATTTTAAGGGTGAGGAGACATAGACACAAAAGCTTCCAATGATCTTTAAAATATATCCCTGTGATATAAGTGGGTGTTCTGGAGTTATAAAATCTTATGGTATAGAGGATAGAGATTCACTGGAAAGATGGAACCTTGAGGGAAATAGAGCCCAGTAGTTCATAGAAGGTTCCAGGGACAAATAAAGGGTGGAATAGAAATGTGAGCAATTGGAGAGTGCTGACAAAGGGAACTCACCAATAGGAGCGACGACTTTGTTCTGAACACCAGACCCACGTGTGATGCGCTGGTCAGAGACCTCAACACACAGGGATTCAGAGTTTCATGTGTTTCAGTCTGTGGCCCATCCTTTTGAATCAGAGCAGAATCACATTGAGAATGAGAAAGTAAGCTCCCGAAATACAGAGAGTCATGACTTCAGAGTCTTAATTTTTTTTTAAAAAGTATACTTTTATTGGTGCATTGGAATTACACATCATAATGAAAATCAGAGTGACAAGGGCATACATGCACACAGCACGTGGTGAGCTTCCTAGCAGATCCCACTCCACTCCTTCCCCTTCCCTGTACACGATACTGAGATTGGCTTGGATGATTTCATATATGCACAGAGTGCTGTTTGAAGTGTTTCCTTCATCAAGTCTCTTCCTCACCTACCTCCCCCCCATTTGGACTCCCTCTATGTCTTCACTGGGATTTATCCTCTTTACATGGAGTCTCTCTTGTATTCTAATTTCTCCCTAGCTTCCACATATGAGAGAAAACATATAACCAACCTTTCACTTTCTGCGGCTGGCTACTCTCACTTACATAGCATATTATTCTCCAGTTCCACCCATTTTCCTGCAAGTGACATAATTTTGTTCTTCTTTATGGCTGAGTAAAATTCCATAGTGTGTATATCCCACACATTCATAACCCATTCATCTATTGATGGACATCTAGGCTGGTTCCAGAATGTGGCTAGTGAGAGTTGTGCTGCTATAAACGTGGATACGCATGTATCACTATAATACTTAAACAATCTTTGACAAGTCCATATGGTTTAAATATGGTTCTTCCTCATTGAAACTCAAGCTGAGGTTCCGTCTTCAATGATGTTGGGAGGTGATGGGGCCTTTAAGAGTCCTTTGAGGTCATGCAGAATCTGCCCTCATGAATGGATGGATTGCTTTTCTTGCTGAAATGACTTAGCTATCAGGAGTGTGGCTCCCATTTTCTATTTTCTTCATATGCCTGCTTCCCCTTCCATTTTTCTGCCATGCATGGAGAAGTTTGAGGCCATCACTGAAGCCAAGCAGATGTGGCCTCCTTAATTTTCAGCCTCCAGAAATGTGAGCTAAATAAACCCATTTTCCTTGTAAATTGCACAATCTGAGGTATTCTGTCATAGCAATAGAAAATGGACTAAGACAACCACGGTGCATTATATAATCCATGCTAGAGCTATATGATATCATGGCTTGAATATGTAGTTAAATAAGACAAATAATAACATGTTTTTAAATTTCATGAATTTGAAGTGACTCTCACTTAATCTGAATTTGTTTGTGTCACATCATATAGCAGTTGCCAACAGAGACATCATTTCATGGTGATGGCACTCATTGCATTTTTTTTT
>PVLC010022273.1:0-26954 GCA_004027655.1 Graphiurus murinus | reverse complement strand
GACCACACCTGAGTGGTAGGTGCATAGAGTGTGTGCAGGCCACTGAGCTGGACCACACCTGAGTGATAGGTGCATAGATGTGTGCATGCTGCTGAGCTGGACCACACCTGAGTGGTAGGTGCATAGAGTGTGTGCAGGCCGCTGAGCTGGACCATACCTGAGTTATAGGTGCATAGCGTGTGTGCAGGCCGCTGAGCTGGACCATACCTGAGTGATAGGTGCAAAGTCCCCCGACAGGGTGCCCTGCAGGACAAAGTTCCTCGTGGTGCCTATCAAGATGACGTCGCCCTTCCCCTCGGCCACTGTTCGGATGGGGCCAAACTGTTCAGGAATCTGCATCAGAAAGAGTCACGTGAAAAGGAAGATCTAAGATTTCATATGATAGCTTCTTTAATGGCTTTATATAACATACAATATGTGTATGTATACACATATGCACAGAGACATAGATAGACAGATAGATAGATAGATAGATAGATAGACAGACAGATGGATAGATAGATAGATAACACTGCCAGTTGTTGAGTGAATGGTCAAAACCACAAACCTTACTTTTTAAACTATAAACATTTTACTTTTGTGTGTGTGTGTGTGTGTAGTATGTATGTAGTACCGAGGATTGAACTCAGGGGCATTTTACCTCTGAGCTACACTTCCAGCCCTATTTATTTATTTATTTGTTTATTATTTATTTATTTGCAGTACTGGGGATGGAATGGAACTCAGGGGCATTCTACCTCCGAACTATACCCCCAGCCCTATTTTTTATTCTTTATTTTGAAACAGGGTCTCACTAAGTTGCAGAGGGCCTCATTAATTAGCTGAGGCTGGCTGCAAATCTGCAATCCTCCTGTCTCAGCCTCCCAAGTACTGAGATTACAAGTGTGCGCCACCACACCCAGCTCTTATTTTTTATTTTGAAACAGGATCTCACTAAGTTGCTAGGGCTGGCTTTGAACCTGCAATCCTCCTGTCTCAGCCTCCTAAATATTGGGATTACAGGTGTTCACCATCATACCCAGCTTATTTTGCATATTTTAAGAAAATTAAAGCCAGGCATGATGGTACATGCCTATAATCCCAGTACTTGAGAGGCTGCGACAGGAGGATCACAGGTTCAAGGACAGCCTCAGCAAGTAGTGAGATTTTCATTAACCTAGTGAGACTGTGTTTCAGAATAAAAATAAAATAGGGCTAGGGGTGTAGCTTGGAGGTGGAATGCCCCTGGGTTCAATCTCCAGTGACACACACACACACACACACACGAAAATCAGCAAGAGTAAAATTTTTTTCTTTTTTAAGGGATATGACTAGTCAGTCTACTCTTCGTCTGTTATGACTCCTCATGCAATAGTAGATGAAATTTGGAAAATAAAGAATACTAAGAGAACCTAAAAATTGGCTGTAACTTTAAAATGGTAAATCCTTTGGCAACCTCGCTGTTTAGCTTTGAAAGCCATTGCTCATGTTGAGAAACATAAGGAACACTCCAAACGTTAAAAAGGGAATTTCAGACTGCACTTGCTGAGAACAGGGTGGGAGCTGGGTCCGGCTCTCCAGGCCGAGAGGGGTGAGAAGCAGTGTTCTCTATCTGCAGTGCGGTTTGTTAGCATGGACATGGGAAAAGGTAATGCTGATGCACACGGTGAGGAGCACTGTGAGGAGCACCTCCAGGAGCACCTCGAGGAGGAGTCACAGACGCCAACAAACGGCGAGAAACACCTAGGATGTCGGATGAAGCTTTGGTTCTTTCTTTGCAATTATGATTAAATATTAGAATGTCTGTGGCTAGCAGTTCACAACACCTTCACTCAAATGCTGATCAAATCTTATAAAGACTTACCACAACTAAAATCTCCATGAAAGGGGAAGTGATTGCTTATGCTCACATGAAGGCCTTCCTTTATTATTTTATTTTTGATACTGGCGATTGAACCCAGCCTCCTATTTATACCCCCAGCCCTTCTTATTTTGAAACAGGGTCTCACTAAGTTGCTGAGGCTGGCCTCAAACCTGCAATCTTCCTGTCTCAGCCTCCCACATACTGGGATTATAGGCGCACGCCACCATGCCCAGCAGCCTTAGACAATCACATTTTCATATCGTCAAACTCACGGCCATGTTACTCTCTTATGGTTGGGTCTGGAATATCCCCTGAAAGCTCATGCATTGAAAGCACGTGCCCAGCGCAGAGAGGTTCAGAGGTGGCGTGTGCCTGGAGGAGGCCGGTCATTGGGGCTGGGACCTCGGGGATCCACATGTCCCTGGTACCCTCTGCTGGTCTGAAACCATGAGCCCCATAAAACTTTCTGCCTCTAAGTTGGGCTTGTCAGGTATTTTGATCTCAGTGATGAAAACACGGACTAAAGTGCCTGTGATGTAATATGCAAGCATCCTGTGTGCATCTGACTTAGGAGTTGGGAAAGTCCTACGACATGTCCATTCTATGTTAGGAACAAAGGGTATCACCCTCTGGATTGATACCAATTTTGCAATCCCCTCATAATTCCTGGAACCTGGGGAAGAAAACTCAGTGAGTGTGCAGAGGAATATTATTACATTTCTCGCCTCGGCCTCCTTCTGGAAGGCAGGACTGCGCACCAGGTCATCTGGAGGTGAAGTGGGTCTCAAAAGGGGCTAGGTGCTAGAAAGCATGTTGGCCCTCAGTGGAGAGCAACAGACAAAGCAGATACTCAATAAACATGAGTTCAAAGCAACAATGTCTGCAAAGTAACAAGCTGATAACTAGTAAAAAAAATAGGAAAGATTTTGATGATAAATCAAAATGTGGATAATTGTCCCTTGAAAAATAAGACTGGTTTTGCCGGGCGTGGTGGCGCATGCTTGTAATCCCAGCATTCGTCCCAGCATTTGGGAGGCTGAGATCGGAGGATCTGGGTTCACGGCCAGCCTCAGCTACCTAGTGAGGCACTCTGCAACTTAGTGAGACTCGGTTTCAAAATAAAGAATAAAAAATAGGGCTGGGGTGTAGCTCGGAGGTAGAATGCCCCTGGGTTCAATCCCCAGTACCGCAAAAAAAAAAAAAAAAAAAAAAAAAAAGAAAGAAAGAAAGAAAGAAAGAAAAATAAGACTGGTTTTAATATAAAAACATTCTAAATATGAAGTGTTTTATATCTTCAAACTTATTCAACTTAAGCTCATTTTAGTTATATACTGCCTCCTTGATTTTAGTAAAATATCTTGCCCCCATATAATTCTATCTAAACAACATTTTTTTTTTTGGTGGCACTAGGGATTAAACCCAGGGGCATTCTACCTCCAAGCTACACTCCCCGCCCTATTTTTTATTCTTTATTTTGAAACAAGGTCTAAGTTGTGGAGTGCCTCACTAAGTAGCTGAGGCTGGCTGTGAACCTGGATCCTCTGGTCTCAGCCTCCCAAGTACTGGGATTACAAGCATGTGCCACCACTCCCGGCTCTAAATAACTTTTAAAACTACTAGCTATAGATTCCAAAATAACAAGGAAATTGGTTAAGATAACAGTTTAAGAGTCAAAAGGAATTTGCATAGTAGTGCTTCCTGACTTACCTCAGTTTTATGAAGTTTTTGATAGTTTCCATTCCAAGAAATGAGCTTTCGGTCCTTCCCTCCTCCCGACACCAGTGTGCCATCTCTTAACATACAAAGTGCAAAAATGCCGCCCTCGTGGGCCCCTTGAACTGCATAGCTTATTCGATTCGTACCTAAGCACACCAAGAAAACCATCATTAGGACATTATCTGAGGCTTGCCTCTGTCCATTTTCTTTTTCTTTTTCTGTGGTACTGGGGGTTGAACCCAGGGGCATTCTACCTCCGAGCTATACCTCCAGTCCTATTTTGTAATTTTTATTTGGAAACAGGGTCTCACTAAGTTGCAGAGAGCCTCACTAAGTAGCTGAGGCTGGCTGCAAACCTGGATCCTCCTGTCTGAACCTCCCAAGTATTGGGATTATAAGCGTGTGCCACGACACCCGGCTTCCCCCAGCCCTTTTTATTTTTTATTTTGAAACAGGCTCTCAGTAAGCTGCTGAGAATCTCAGTAAGTTGCTGAGGCTGGCCTTAAACCTGTGATCCTCCTGTCTGAGCCTCCCAAGTACTATTACAGACACGCACTACCATGCTCTGTTTGTCTCCAAATCTCATTTTGTTTTTGTTTTAAAAGGTGACATGTTCAGTTAGAACATTTTAATGTGATTCGGTGAAGGACTCGATTTCAGGAAGTTCACAGAGCCCAGACAAGCATGAACTGCATGACTCTATAATGGAGAAGATTCGCTATCACAAAGCATTGTGGTTGGAGCACAATGTGGCTGAGAACGTGGACTCCGAGTGTTTACCCTGGCTCCTTCCCCAGTGAGCTGTGTCTCCAGACAAGCTGCTCGCTCCCCTGCTCTGTTCCTCCCTCAGTGGAATGGGGCTACTGCTTATCTCACGGGATTGTCCTGTGAGTTCAATGAACAGCAGCAGGGAGACTGTGAAAGTCACCTTGTCATCGTGAAGGTTACATTTGTGGGCCTGTTGCCACCTTCATCCCCAACCCAGACTCTCAGATCCTACGGCAGGGATGGCACACCTTCCTGCACCTGGCAGGAGCTCATAACGCTGCCGGATTTAGCTGAGCACATGCTTTGTGTGTGTGTGTTTTGGGGGGGGCGGACGGAGAGGA
Organism: Graphiurus murinus; assembly: GCA_004027655.1. Classification (NCBI taxonomy): domain Eukaryota; kingdom Metazoa; phylum Chordata; class Mammalia; order Rodentia; family Gliridae; genus Graphiurus; species Graphiurus murinus. The sequence goes on along the minus strand of PVLC010022273.1, from coordinate 22,286 downwards.
TGGAACCCAGGGACATTCTGCCTCTCAGCTATCCCCCAGACCTATTTTATTTTTTATTTTGAAACGAGGTCTCACTAAATTGTTGAGGCTGGCTGCAAACAGGTGATTCTCCTGTCTCAGCCTCCCAAGTACTGCGATCACAAGCATGGGCCACCACACCCCGCCTGAGCAAGTGCTGAGTGACCGATCTCCCCTCCCAACCTGTCTGCTGGCTGCCAGCAGGGGACAGGGAGCTGAGGCATTCGTATGCGACTCATTCACATTATTTGTGAGCACGTGATACATGCCTGCCAAATGCCGTGACGCAGAGAAGCTACCTAAATATTCTGTAGCCATACAGGCATTAAGCACTTCATTATGGTTTAACAGATCTCTTAATAAAGTTATTAATTCCAACACAGTATCTTGGCCTTAAAGAACCTTTTAGAAATGATATATTTAAGGTCAATAACTCTTACCATTTTCCAGTTTTCCTCCATTCCATTTTTATGGTTTCAGAGCACGCGCGCACACACACACACACGCGTGCTACCTATCTAACTTGGAACTTAACAGTAACCCTGTACATTATATTAATAGATGATTTTTATAGACGTCACCTTTGACGTCTTACTTACAGCATTACTAATAAAGCACTGGCTTTGGGAACGATCCCTTCTTACCTTTTCCCCATACTAGGATGTTGCCACTCGAATCTCCAGTAATGGTGTCACCATTTTCAGAAAACGTCACACACAGGACAAACTTTGGCTTCTCTTGTTTCTGCAGAATGTAGTAAGTACATACATATATGCACAGTTCTTAATCAAGACAGCCTTTTATTTGTATTGCTAAGAGCCAGAACCACAGTCATCCCGGCTGGATCCTGCAGCTTCTGTAACCACCCTGTGTGCCTTTCATTTTTATCTACTGTTACGTAACTGTGCCCTGAGATTAACTGCTCTGAGAGAAAGACACTTCTGGCAACTCAAAGTGGCTAGGAATCCTAAAGTTGCAGACCGTTCAAGCAGCAGGAGGTGTTGGAGGGGGTTGGGCGGGCTGTGTTGTCATGACTGCAGAATAAAAAACAGCCCTGCACCAGAATAAAGGGTCTTCTAAATTAGTCCACGGGAAAAAGTGTCCCTGTTGAGCGCTCCCAGGCCCCCACATGGGCAGACAAAAGGCGGGGAGCATCGCCGTCTTCCTTCCCAGGGCTGGCTGCTCCGCTTGCGGTGCTCTGTGTGACCATCTGCCCTGTGAGGAGGCTCAGCCCCCCTGGGCTACGTCCTCTCCCTGGCTGCTCCACCTTTTTACACCTCGTTACTAGTGAGAGCACCAGATCCAAGGGCTCCCCAACTGTGTGAGGGGCTCCCCAGTACATAATCAGTGTCACTGCACCCCCACATTTGCCATTAGAACAAACGCTACGACTGGAATACCTCAACACTCCCTTAAAACCTAGATGATCACATGTGCCACTTGGGAAAACAAAACAAACAAACAAAAAAAATGGACTTTACCTCAAATAATCCTTGCTTCTTAATGAGGGAGCTTCCTTCTAACGTCCAAAAGTAGAGGTGTGACTTTCCACAGGTAACTATGATATTGGTATCCGTGGGGTGGAAATCCGCGGCAAACACGGCCTCGTTAGAACACTTTAAGACAAACAGGAGAGTCAAATGCCTCCAATCTTGAAGACAAATGAGAGAATAAGTAAAATGGGAACCACAAATAACTCATGCAAACCAAGCGCTCTGCCTCTGGTTTTCCCCACTGAATTCATCCTGCACAAAGTTAGGGTGGCCGCATGCCCCGCTGGCTGCGAGCCGGGGGCCGGGAGCAAGGACGGGTGGGCCACGTGCTTTGCTGAAGGAGCGACCTGGGCGGCGGGGACTCCAGCACCCCAGCATTCATTCTCGTCCCCAGTCCTAACTCCCCCTGGAAGCACCGGGAGTGTGGTAAAATGCACTTCCCAGGCCTCGGCCCATCTGTGACTGGGATCGCCTGGAAGGGCCCGGGAATCTGGATTTCCCACAGCTCCGTTGTTCCTGGCTGCCTGCTTCCCCAGGGAGTCCCTCTGGTCTTAGTTCCCGGCCTGGTGTGCTGGATCTGCATCTTTGGCAGCTACCTCATCACCTCTCAATCCACATCCTGACTTCTAGAATCTGCTGACCCTGCCCCGCCCATTACTTCTACTTAATGATTCGGTTTTTCATCCTTGAACCTGATAATAACTTGCCCCTTATAACTTCCGACCTAGCAACAGAGCAAGAACACCTTAAGCCCCCGACCAGAGCTTCTGACAGAAGGGTCATCGCATGCGACTCCTGATTAGAATATAGGGACGCAGCCCACGTGTGCAGGAGAACAGGAACGTAAGGTTATCTGACGGTAATCCTAGTGTCAGGAAAGCGAGGCTGTCTAACGGTAACTGTAGTGGTAGACAAGGTTATCTGATGACACTGCTAAGAAGTCAGGTTATCGAAGGTTAACAGATGCCAAGACAAGAAATCTGAAGTCAGTTCAATAAAAATAGAATCTATGATGATGTTAATAAGAGAAAAACACCAGGAAGCTTACGAACGTTAATTTGACATTTAGTGCAAAACGGGTTTGAGGTGGTAAAAGAGGGCGAAGGGGGCCACAGCACGGGGAGCTGCAGGGATCTGAGGTTTGGCCCCTGCCAGTCTGCTCAGCTTTGGGGGAGCCCCTGTGCTGGGTGGCGCCCTGACCCCGGGCTGCTGGCGTGCACCTGCCGCCCCACCCTCCACCCCCAGCTGCAGAGTTCGCAGCAGGGGCGTCTCGCTCAGCGCCACCTCATGCCTCCCTGCACCTCGCCCTGAGCCCACGGCACACGGCGGCATTCGGGATTTGTTGAAGAAATGAAAGAAAAAGTGAGCAAAGGAATGTCTGACTGAAAAAGGCAGTGGCTGGAAAACATGGAAGGAAAAACAACTGTGCAGACACTAAAGGGAGGAGACACTGAGCCCCGGGGAGCAGAGTCCTGAGAGGGGTGAGACCTTCACGTCGGCCAGCCTCTCCTCCTTCTGCCAGTCCCACACGGACAGCACGTGGTCGTTGGAGTCGTCCACAGCGCAGAGGCTGCTGCCGCCGTTCTGGAAAAAAAAGTTACTCACAGGAGACCGCATTTGAGGATATAATCGGACGACATAATCAGAGATGAACATTAACTTTCCTTTTAACAAAAAGTCCACCACACTGTCGCTAAAGGCCATTCACCCATTGCTTTTGAGACCCGTGTCCTCAGCCAGAGAGGGAGAGTGGTGAAGGAGTGCGGGGTGATGAAGGGACAGGAGCAGGAGGGACAGCGAGGGTCCAGAGCAGGTTCCAGGATGCTCAGTGCCAGGGGGACACTGTGCCCTCCTCCTCCAGGCGTGGCCCCGGTCTGTCACCAGCTGTGGACACTCTACCATGGGGTTGTACGGGAGCGAAGGACGGGGTACTGGACCTGGACATGTGCATGGCCTGTGAGCAGAGATCCTGAACTGGGTGAAGGGTGTGAAAGAGGGAGAGTGTGCATCTGCTGGACCCGGACCTGCCTGTCCTGGAGGACCTCGGGGCCCTTCCAGCTGCCTGGGTGGGGATGGCAGACATCGGAGGACCTCTGCCCAGGGAGTGGTGAAATTCAAGGCCAGAGCAGGCTACGATCCTATGGAACATGAGGCCAATGTCCCAGGTGAGGAGGCTCCAACTGTGTGTGCGGGTGTGGGGGGGAGTACTGGGGATTGAACCCAGGACATTCTACCACTGAGTTACATCCTCAGGCCTTGTAGTTTTTTATTCTGAGTCAGGGTCTCACTATATTGCCCAGGCTGGCCTTAAACTTGTGATCCTCCTACCTCAAGCTCCCAAGTACTGGATTACAGGTGTATGCCTCTGTGCCTGGTTATGGGGCTCTTTCTACCAACCTCACCTGGCTGGAAGTGTCACTGGAAACATGTCCCTGATTCGGGGACCATAGAAGTGGAGGGGGAGGGGCGGTTCAGAGTTCAAATCTGTGCACAGGTGCAGCAGTGAGCTCGCCCCCTCCTCCCCGAGGCCAAAGGCTTCCATACCACCGGGCTCCTACTTACCGATTTCGAGAATGCAATACAGGTGACGGCGCGATCAAAAAAGCCTATTCCAATGACGTGCAGAGTGTTCAGCGTCACAGAATCCCAGATGCGGACATGTGGAGGCAGTTGCTGTTTTGAAAAAGATGCAGCCATCAATTGCAAGGGTCAAGGAACTCGTCATCCTCTCGAAGCTACACCATTCCTTGGGCGGCAGCTTCAATTTTGTCAGAACAATGGTCTTTTTCTGCACGTGAGGAATCGGCCTCTGAACGCAGACAGAACATTCCCAGTGGGTCCAGGAGGCCCCCAGCCCCACAGCCGACTGGTGTCTACAAGTCCACCCAGTTTTAAAGTTTAACTAGCCAGTTCTTGAAATTTGTGCCACAGGAATTGACACTCTAATCTGTATGTTTAGATGTGTTATCATATGAAAAATGAAAGGAAAATGGCATCTTGTCCTGGGTTATTTTCTTGTTCAGATGGAGTCTCATTATGTTGCTCAGCTGGTCTCTGACTCCTGGGCTCAAGCAATCCTCCTGCCTCAGCCTCCCAAGGAGCTGGGACTACAGGTGCACATCACCATTCCTGGCTAAGGGTTATTCTTTAAAAGTCTGTCTTGTTGCTAAGGTGTCAGCGTGTCTAGGTTCACCAAAATGTTCCCCGCCAAATAGTGGTAATAGTTTGACATTTTTGGGCTCATGAACAGGCAGTCGAATAGGCATAAGTAAAACCAAGAATTGTTATAAGGTCAAAGCATTCTTGGCCACATTCCTGAGTTGTTCATGCTAACGTTTCTCCTTATATAAGAAAGCACCACAGAACAACTGGCAGATTCATCACCAGCACTGTATCGGCGGGCGCGTGGGTGCTGGGTGGGCTGGGCTCGAGTTCAGCCCCGTTTCTAAACAGCTGGGCATCTGCACACAGTCACTTGGCCTCTCTGGATCTCGCTAGAGGTCACAGAAAAGCTGGATCACATAGCTGTGACACTCCCTGGTCCTAAAGTTCTGATTCCATTTCAGTGCCAGAAACTGAAATACAATTTTAAGCCACAAGGGGGGGCAGAACGAATGGTCACAATTAATTTCAAAGCACTTTCCAAGGCCATGTAACGTTTAAAAAGAAAAAGATGAACACCTGTTCTATTTCTGTGAATTTACATAACAGTAGTCTGATTTCCATTATTCCTGTTACTTCTTTTCAAGGATAGAATCTTAATGGAAAATAGCATAAGGTTAATATTTAAAATTCAATGTTATTAAACTATGTTCTAAAGTACGGTAGCATTCATGTTTTCCAGGAGAAAACATGTTGATAAAAACAAAAGTACTTAATGTGATGTTTCAGATAATGTACGGTACGATGACAAGCCATACAAAAGTAGGAATTAATAAAGCTACAAGGAGTTTTTAATAAGATGTGACAGTCGCAAAACTGCAAGTGAAAGCCTCTTTCATTCTCTGCCCTCTAAATTCCACTCACTCCTGCTCTCATTCCTTAAAGAACTGACAGTCTTGCCGATCCGCTTACAAAATCTGCAAGAAACCTCCTAGCCTCATCTCAGACCTGTGCACAACACAAGCTCCATGGGTTGAAGTTGTGATTACAGGACACTCACAGCAGAGGGCGCCCACACTCAAATGATTATTCCTTGTGGTTTTAACCTGACTTTTTAAATAGGTACCTTCATATCTCAATGCCTATCACATGTGCAAGCAGATATTTTAAGGATTAGTGAATTCTTAGGCAAGAACAATGTTTTTGCTTTCTTTGGTACTGGGGATTGAACCCAGAGGCATTCTACCTCTGAGCTATATCCCTCCCTAGCCCTTTATTTATCTTTTTTTTTTTTTTTTTAATTTTGAACAGGGAAGACCTAAGTTGCTGAGGCTGGCCTTGAATCTGCGATCCTCCTGTCTCAGCCTCCCAAGTGCTGGGGTTGAACCTGCGATCCTCCTATCTTAGCCTCTCAAGTTCTGGGATCACAAGTGTGCGCCATATGCCCGGCTACAAAGCTGTTTCTCAGGGCCTCCCTGGAATGATAACCCGCCGTAAGAACCCTACTAAGGGATTCAGAAGCATCGCTGCACCTATGCGGGCTGAACCACCAGCGAAATGTCTCCAGGAATGACTCTGCTGCCAGTTCATTACAAAAGCAAGAGAAGAGGAGGGAACTCACCTTCCCATCCTTAGACGTGCCTGCGACTTGTCCTGTTGCTATTGTGATTCTATCCGGATGAACAGCTAGGCTAGAAAAGGGACATTTATAAGACACCTTCTCCTTGACTGAATACAATATAGCCAAAAATTTACATAAGAGAAACATGCAAAGCCTAACAACTTCTTGTAAACTCACCATGGACTCCCTGGATACCCCAACCACTGACTAATTCATTTCATCTTGATCTCCTTATTCCTTCTGGAGAACTTCCAAACTTAAGGCAAAGGCATCCTTTGCTGGACAAATAGCATTTCACCCTTAGAACCACCTACTTTATTTATTTAGGCACTGGGGATTGACCCTAAGGGCATTATTGAAATATACCCAAGGCCTTTTTTATTTTGGTCCTGGGGATTCAACTCAGGGGCATTCTACCTCCGAGATATACCCTCAGACCTTTTTACGTTTTGTTTTGAAACAGGGTCTCACTAGGTTGCTGAGAGCCTCACTATGTTGCTAAGGCTGTCCTCAGACTTTTGATCCTCCTGTCTCAGCCTCCAAAGTACTGGGATTACTGGCATGTGCCACCATGCCAGGTTTTATTTTTTATTTTGAAACAGGGTCTTACTAAGTTGCTGGGGCTGGCCTTGAACTTGCAATCTTCCTATCCCTGCCTCCCAAGTACTGAGCTTACAGGCATGTGCCACCATGCCCAACACACACCCTTTATTAAGAAGTCATTTTCAGTATGTTATAAAGAAATATATGGAGCCAGGCATGGAGGCGCTCGCTTGTAATTCCAGTACTTGGGAGGCTGAGACAGGAGGATCTGGGTTCGTGGCCAGACTTAGCTATTTAGTGAGGCCCTCTGCAATTTAATGAGAATCTGTTTCAAAAATTAAAAAATAAAAAATAGGACTTGGGGTGGGGGTGTAGCTCAGAGGTAGGTTCAATCCCCTATACCCCCCCCCCCCACTACACACACAAAAAGAAATATATGGTATCTTTGCCACTTTGCCAATGGGATTTTTATCATTGACCAGGCACCCAGGGCAGATACAAATACATACTTGTAATTCATTCTTCCCAAAACAACCCCACCTCCTACCAAAGCTACAAATGAATTATGGGAATAGCAGACTCAGCCATAAACACAATGCAAAATATTTTTATGAAACAATACAGGCCCAGTTAGAAGCCTTTAGCTTTACTGTGCTAAGAAGACCTCCAAGCAGGTGTCTCCTGGAGCTGCTTGTGCAGGCAGTGCAGTCGGCTGGGTTCTGGGTTGAGGATAGGAAGCCAGACATGGAAGGGGCTGGCAGATCCAGGGCTCTGCCCACAGGCTGCGAGTCCTCGGGTCCCTTTCCTTCCCGGGGCTGACATCGCCACGCTGACCCCTCTCACCCAGTGCCAGCGACCCCAGCTCGAGGACTCACCACTTCACGTCGTCGTTGTGGCCGACGTAGTGCCTCTGCAGCTGCTCCTCCACATTGTACAACACCACCACCGACGCGATGAAGTACACCGTCTCCCCGGTCGGGAGCAAGTACAGGTTATTACGGCAGTCGCGCCCCCTGTAGCCGTAGCTTAGTGTGTGTCAAGATAAAAACTGTTTCCCTTTAAGAGCTGACAAATCATTAGTTTTATTCAACAGGCACAGGCAATAAAATGCGATGTGACTATTATCAGTTTCCCTGATTTAAATAAGGTTAAACTGGAAATATTCACTGCTCAAAACATCTGACCCCAGAGGGGCAGGCGATACAGGTGGAAATGGTCATTGATGTTATGGGAATACATATTTTTAACAGTACAAAGATTTAATTTTATCTTAAGAAGGCTACTGAGTCAATTATGAGTCTGTATTTATTGTAATCTAGAAGCTAAATCTTTATTGAAAAACACCTTAGAAACATGATAAAAGTTCTCGTAAAGGGTACAGATGACATGGGAACATGCCTCAGAGGTGGACCACTTAGGTCCTCCATCCCTGCTAAAGTGCTAAAGATTTTACTTTTTTTTTTTTTTTTTTTTTTTGTAGTACTGGGATTGAACCCAGGGACAATCCCAACCTCTGAGCTACACCCCCAATCCTATTTTATTCCTTTATTTTGAAACAGGGTCTCACTAAGTTATGCAGGGCCTTACTAAGTTGCTGAGGTTGGCCGAGAACCTGTGACCCTCCTGTTTCATCCTATCAAGTACTGGGATTGTAAGCGTGTCCCTGCTAAAATTTTGGCATGTATACTTCCAAACCTTGAAAACTACTTTAAGAACAAAACCTCATTTGACCTTGGGTGTGAAAAATAGCATGGCAAAAAAAAAAAAAAAGGTTTGGAGCAAATTTTACTCTTTTACATCTTCTGAAATATGAATAAGAAGTAGGCTGGATAAAAGTATTTTAAATAATGTTTTCCAGATTTGACTTAACTATTTAATACACCACTACTGACTTAAAGAAGCAGGTCTCCTCAGATACACATGCCAGATTCCCAGGAGGGACAGTCAAGCACTTATGACATGGGAATCTGAAAAAACAAAGTGCCTTTTGGGGGAGAAATTTAGGGGCAAGTGGTCATTTCTCAAAGATTCCAAAGACTATGGCTGCATAATCTCAAAGAGTAATTCTTCTAACTGAAGTCACAACAGCTTCAACTGAAACCAATGTCTTGTAATTTGCCTCTGGGGATTGGCCTTACACAGGTACATACTTGTCTGAGGGTGGAAATGGGGTCTTACTCTTTATCTTATGATCTGCACAGACTGTCAGGTGGACTTTGCAGTCTTCCTCTAAAGTAATAAGTGAACACACTGAATTCAGTGGAGAAAACAAATCAGCATTCAATTCAGTCTCTGAGGTCCTGTCCTATCTTTCACCGGCTCTCCCCGGCTCACTTTCCACACCTCATACCGTGAGGCCTCCAGCAGTTCTACTCCAAGACCTCAGACCAAGGGCAGATTCAGATTTTAGTGGCCTAGATTTTGGGGTGAAATTTTTCCTGTTTTTAAAAAGTAGGATTATGTCTATGCTACATGCCATCCTAATTCATGCCATTAATTTCACCATTTGGGTGAGTGTATTCTTCTATTCTCTCTTCAGTCATTCTATGTCGACCTTGACCTTGGGCTGCTGAGGCTGCTCCAGTTCCTACTTGGTTAAAGGAGTGAATGCAGCTGGGCGTGGTGGCGCACGCTTAAGATCCCAGTACTTGGGAGGCTGAGACAGGAGGATCGCAGGTTTGCGGCCAGCCTCAGCAATTTGTGAGGCCCTCCACAACTTAGTGAGACCCTGTTTCAAAATAAAAAGTTAAAAAAAAATTGGGGCTGGGGGTGGAGCTTAGAGGTAGAATGCCCCGGGATCCAATCCCCAGTACCACAAATAAATAAATAAATAAATAAATAAATAAATGAATAAATAAATAAAGGAGTGAATGCTAGTCCTTCCTTTCATGGTATCCTTCCTTCTTTCTTTCTTTGGGTCTAAAACCTTGTTGCCAGCCTGGTTTAGTTTCAATTTTTGATATTCCCACTTTCTCATTCTTAAGTTCAATATTTTCTTACATTTTCACTACTGTTTCCTTGTAAATATGCAAGAGCTCCTGGCTTTTCCATCTGGCCTTGGAGAGTTGACTGAGTATACGAGAGAGCTCCTGTTAAAAATAGCTGGTCTTTATTTCTCATCAGAACGTAAAAAGTCTACCCATTTTTTATTATTTTCACCAAGCTCACTCCTCTGTAAGTTTTTACTAACTTGGTTCTTTTGGAACTACTGATGCAGTTTCCCTGAACCCCCTGAAATTCATTCATACCATCATACGACATTTTAATATTTTACTTTCAGGAAAATAATGTCTATGTCTTTGAGCAAAAACCACAAACACCTCGTTTGGAATGATGAGTCAGTTTCCCCCCTAATTTGCAGCCTCTGTACTGCCTCCTAACCTATGGCCACTTTGGTAAAATTAAGTTGTTTTTTGTTTGTTTGTTTTTAAGTGAAAGCAAAATATCTTGTTTTAAAAGCTTAAGAGGACTTTGGTCTCACGACTTTCCCATGAGACTTCTGATAACCCAACAGGAAGCTTTGTCCATTGGAAGAAGGATACACCCATTCCAGCTTGAGCCTCTTGGTGGGCAGCTCTACTTTTGCTTCCAAATTGTAAGAATCCACTTGATCTTTGGGCATGTACATGGTAACAGGGCGTCCGCGAAGAAACATCTTTACATATCCTTCTTCTACAAAAAGAACAAAGATGTTAGTGAGAGCCTCAGTGACCGGCCTACCAGAAACAAAAGTAATGTCCTCTCTAGCTCGTCACTGCAGAAGCTATAGCTTTACCCCTTGTGGGTTCTAACTAGAAAAAATAGCTGGTGCATAAAATTAAATGGTCAGAAACAAAAGTTTGCATCTTGCTTGTTTTTGACATTCTGCTTACTTAGGGAAGCAGAAATATATAAGAAATTTTAAGAGGTAGGAAGGAATTTGATTCTGTTAACTATTTCCCATGAGATTTTAGTGTTTCTACTTTATCACCAGGAGGGGAAAATGTACCACACCAAAAGTTACAGCTAAGGCAAGAAATCCACTTAAGTTTTTTATGGAGGTCCATGTAAATACGATCCTAGTATCAAAATTCATGAAATACCTTTAAATATTTACATTGGTTTATGCTACCGAAGTAAAAAAATATATGTATTTATGTATCTTTTGCATTGGACAAATTCTTTGAAATGTGAAGAATGCAAACTCAGCAGGATCACATGCAAGGGCGCAGCACAAAGGCCTGGTGCTCACAAGGAAGCGAGAAATGGAGACCGAGGGAAAAGCTAGTAGAGGGCAGGAGGCAGAATGTTCTAGAGTGACTACTCCTATTAAGATAATTTGACATTGCAGTAAGTAATAGGGATACAGTAAAGCCCACTAATATGTTGGCCTGGGGCAACCTCTGGACCTTAAAAAAGCCAGCTTGGGGTACTGTGACTAGCGTCTTCGGGGTTCAGTGAGAGCAAATGTCTCCTGATGAGTTCTGCTCAGATCCAGGACTCTGCATCTAGGACCGGCCTTACTGGCATTTAAACAGGGCAGCTGGAACCTGTGGTATCTGCACACAACTCGGTGGAGTATCATCTGCAGAGAGGAGACCGGTGGGGAGAGTCCTGGGATAATTACAGTGCCATAAGTACCCCAAATACAAATTAGTTTCACAAGTCTTATTTCTAAGGGGTTTCAAACAATGCCATGTGCAGTATTATTTAAAAGCAAAGAGGCCCGATTTCATGTTATGGTGTGCGTGCACTTCAGATCTCAAATGCATGCGTGTGCCACTCTGCTCTCTGTGTACTCAGTTTGACTTTTAAGTAAGAGCCATGAACACATTCCTCCCGGTCGTGCCGTGCCAGGATGGGCGGAGACCAGTCCCCCAAGGAGGAGCCGTCACCACCGTCACCGCTCTTAGCGCTCCCGGGTCATGCCAGGCTTGCGTGATGCAAAGTCCTCTGCGTGCCGGAGCGAGCAGGTCCAACTGCCGGTCGGCCATGACCACCCCGAGGGCTCCTCGCTGGCCAGAGGTCCCTTGGCTGCCCTAGGCCTGTGGCTCACCTCTGAGCCCCACTCCTGCTGCTCTTTCCTGCCATACTGGTGATCAAACCCAGGCACACTCTACCACTGAGCTACCCTCCCGGCCCTTTTCATTTTTAATTTTGAGGCAGGGCTTTACTGAGTTGCTCAGGCTGGCCTCCAACTTGCAATTCTCCTGCCTCAGTCTTCCGAGTAGCTGGGATTACAGCTGTGTACCCTGTGCTGTTCTCTTCTGAGGATTCTTCCCTCCCTGGACCCTTCACCCAACTCTCTGCTCCTCACACTGTGTGGGGGCCACAAATGAAGGCTCCAGGAGAACCGGGCAGGCTGATCTTCGTGAACAAAGCAGCAGCAGGGACGGAGTTTAAAGTTAAATAAAAAGTGATTCCATCAACTCTCTTTGTAGGATAGGACTCTTGTCAGAGTGCTCACAGAATGTAGGTTAGGAATAAAGTCTCTATAATGTCATTTCTACAAGGCACAAAAAAAAAAAAAAAAAACACTGTGAGCATCTGTAGTCAAATGCATATGAAATATTTCCTTGTGTGTCTCATTGTCAAGTGCGAAGAATCCTCATGACTTACTGCACAGATTTAAGAGACTGGACTAGGCCCAAAACCCCCCTGAGTTTCGCCTGGGCACTGTTCTGTGCTGGTGACACAAACATTCTACATCTCACAGCAAGGCGCAGCGAGGGAGGCAATGCTTTCTTCAGGCACGTTAGGATAATAGCACATGATCGTCAAACCGACAGGCACTGGAGGGGAGAGGCGGGCCGGTGCAGGACGCGTGCCACACAGTGCCACACCCAGGGGCTGCCTACAGCTCTCTTGGGCTGTGTGTCCATTGTAAGAACCCCTGTCATCGGCCAGTCGTCAGTCAAGACCCAAACCACAGCCATTTATTAGAGCCCATCCAGGGAAATGCTCAGGGACGCTTTCAACGAGAGCTCAGTCGAGGTGGTCTGCGCTGTCAGAGGGCGTCCGCCCGCAGGGAGGCAGCCTCGCTCAGAGCTCGGGCTCGGATGCCGCCTACCTTTGCAGTGCGTCACCCGGCGCTTCCCTTGGGATTTCGGAGACAGAGACAGGAGGGCTAGATAAAGAGAGGGTGAGGTGCTGCGAGCGGGGCTGGCCTGCCTGCTCGGGCAGCGGGCGGGCGGGCACGCTGACTAGACAGCCACAGTGCTTCCCTGCCTCCCGCGGTGCCACCCAGGGATCTGGACAAGTGTGCTGGAGACGGGGACCTGCAAGTTCATGCCATCGCCTTTTTACTGAGTGACTTCATACTTCCTGAAAATGCAATGAACTCGGAGGTGCGTGCTGATGCTCCGAGACTGCCCTCGTGTTGATTTCACATTCAAGGCTGGGAGGGGAGGGAGGGCTGGGAAAGTTGAAAGTAAATGAATTTACCTTGCCAATTATACACTTGGAAGGGTTTTTGGTTTTGCATTTTTAATATATATATATTTTAAATAAGATTAGTATACTAAAATCAGCATTTCCTTTATTATAAAGTGTGCTTCAAGAAGGTATAAGGGAACGGTATATATGAACTATTAGTTTGCAGTTTAGGATATCATAGGCAGGGAAAGAAATGCTACTTTGAGACAGTTATGGAACTCAATGCACCAGAAGCCTTCCCTTTAAGAGAAATACACACGTGGCTGACAGAAGCCAAGTTAGTAAGGAAGGAATAAAAAGGCTGTAGAAGTCTCGAGTCGAGAAATTCCAATATAGCACAGGTGCGGCATGTCACTCGAACCTCTTACTGACATCTCTTTTTTTGGTAGTGGGGATTGAACCCGGCGGCCCTCTACCTCTAAGCCACACACCTGCTCCCTTTTATTTATTTATTTTTTTATTTTGAAACAGGGTCTCACTAAGTTACTTTTTGCTGGCCTTGAACCTGCAATCTTCCTGCCTCAGCCTCCCAAGTACTGAGATGACAGGCGTGCGGCACTGTGCCCGGCTTACTGACACGTCTTCACGGATTTTAGAAGGGGCCAGAAAGAGTTCAGTCTTCACAACTGTATAGTGGGTGACTCTGCTGCTATCTGGGCCCCTCGACCCCCGCACCCCTCTGTCTACACAAGCACCCAAGCTGCTTTCTGCGTGTCAGAGGCTGGCCTGGGGCCACTTCTTATCTGCTCCTCAGTAAATCCAAATTACAGTCACTCAGTAAGGCCCTCCACAGTGGGCGAGGAACACCCAAACAAAATGAAATCAGACTTACCTGCACTGAACACGGGCTCCTTGGGTTTGCTGTGAAAATAAACCAAAAACAGTTTTTATATTTATTTATTTATTTATTTATTTATTTATTTATTTATTTATTTATTTATTTATTTATTTTTGCAGTACTGGGGATTGAATTCAGAGGCATTCTACCTCTGAGCTATACCCCTAGTCCTATTTTTATTTTTTATTTTGAAACAGTCTCACTAAGTTGCGGAGGGCCTCACTAAGTAGCTGAGGTTGGCCAGGAACCTGCAATCCTCCTGTCTCAGCCTCCCAAGTAGCGGGATTACAAGCGTGCGCCACCATGCCTGGTTACCAAAAACAGTTTTGGGTTTTTTTTTGTGGTACTGGGGATTGAACTCAAGGGCATTCTACCTCCAAGCTACACCCCCAGCCCTATTTTTTATTCTTTATTTTGAAACAGGGTCTCACTAAGTTGCGGAGGGCCTCACTAGGTAGCTGAGGCTGGCCTCGAACCGGATCCTCTGGTCTCAGCCTCCCAAATACTGGGATTACAAGCGTGCGCCACCACGCCCAGCTACCAAAAACAGTTTTTAAAGGGAGCCTGGGGTGTGTCGGCTCCTGTTTCCAACTCCACAGCCATGAATTATAGCTGGCAACATGGACGCTTCAGAAATGATGCATGATAATAAGAAAAACAAAACAAGTTTCACTGCAAAGGGAACATGGGTCATCCTAGTATCTGCACGTTGCTGGTGCAAGAGATGGTAATCCTAAGCCTGCCACCAAGGTCGTGCTCTTTATGAGAGCAATTAAGTGTCTGAGGGAGGAAAACGCCAGGTAAATCAAGATGGGAACGGGCTCTGTTGAGTGGGTAAAAGATTTGCTTTTCTCTCCCACACTTTTCCAGTTCTTGCAGGTGAGGACCGAGAGCTAGTCTCCTGCACAGACGATGTTCTGTGGAGAGGCAGGGCAGGGCAGAGGCATCTCACATGCTACGTGAGGAGCCACTGTGACCTCGGCCACCTTGGTGTCCCCACCCAGAACCAAGTCCCCAAGGGGCTGGAGGGCGGGGCCTCTGAAGGACCAAGGTCGCTGCCAGGGGCCAGAGTCCCGCTACTGTCCGGTAGTCTCACCACTTGCTTTGTTTGGCAGGCAGGAGCTTTGCCTCCAGAGCTTGCTGTGAGCTCTGTGCTGGTTCAGCAGCCGGTCCTGAGGCCGTGTCTAGGCCAGAGTAGTCCCCGGGGCCTCGGTGTGTGTGGGGAGACTGGATGCCTAGGAAGTGGCCCCCCCGCCTGCGCTCCAGATGTGTGTGAAGCCCCGAGCAGCCCCCTGGACTCTGGGAGCCCGAGAGCGTGGTGCAGGGCTGGCTCAGACCCTCCTGGACCAGACAGACAGTGAGCGCTTCGCACTGTCACCTGGTGAGCAGATGCTGCCCCACACTCCTGGAAGGCCCTGCGTGGCAGGTCTCAGACACACGGTGACACAGGACGGAGCCCTCGGTGACTGGCCTGGGTGCAGAACTGACAGGAGTCAGGTGCAGTCTAAGTGGAAGTATTTGCTTTGGGAAACGATCAATAAGGCTCAATCAGGAAGGAGTCCACTCCAAAGTTAAATACGTTATTTCCCCGCAACTGATTCACACTGTCTAAACTTGAGCTCCTGGCATCACTTTGAAATTGATTTTGTGTGAGGAAATAAAATGACCACAGGGAGCTGGGCGTGGTGGCGCACGCTTGTAATCCCAGCATTCGGGAGGCTGAAACTGGAGGATCCCAGTTCGCGGCCAGCCTCAGCTACTTAGTGAGGCTCTCTGCAACTTAGTGAGACCCTGTTTCAAAATAAGGAATAAAAAATTGGGCTGTGGGTGTCGCTCAGAGGTAGAATGCCCCTAGGTTCAATCCCTAGTACCGAAAAAAAAATGATCACAGGAAGTCAAAATACCCCCCTATATAAATACTGGTTCCTTATAAAAACTGCCACCACGTAGCTTGTTACTAGGGAGGGGGTCTTTTAGGAAACATCTATTAAAAATGTTTAGGAGTTGGTCAGGTGTGGTGGCACATGCCTGTAATCCCAGTATTTGGAAGGCTGAGACAGGAGAATATCAGGTTCAAGGCCCTCAGCAACTCAGTGAGACTCTATTTCAAAATAAAAAATAGAATAGGGCTGGGGGTGTAACTCAGAGGTAGAAGGACCCTGGGTGCAAACCCAGTACCACAGGGAGGAAAATGTTCAGGAGTCACTGGAGACTTCATTGGGGACAAAAGCTAATGCTTCACAGACACTGCCAATTAAAGTCAATAGTTGGAGCTTAGCACAGCAGAGGGAGCGCGGATTCTGAAGCAGGCTGAGGGCTCCAGTAAGGTGGGGAACCTTGGCAAGCCTGGTCTCCTCATCCAAAAAATGGAAACAGGGTCACTGCATGGTGCAGGGATTGGCAGGATTAAATGAAACCTGTAACAAAGAACCCAGCACATCCTTACTAATTAATGCAGCTTTCCTCTTCCTCTAATTTGGCGCATGCCTGTTATCCTAGTACTTGGGAGGCTGAGACAGGAGGATCAAAGGTTCAAGGCCAACCTTAACAATTTAGCAAGACCCTGTTTCAAATAGATAAAAAGGGCTGGGCTCAATCCCTAGTACCAAAAAAGAAGAAGAAGAAAAAAAAAGAACCTATATCTGTGCTCCTTATCTAATAGTTGAAAATACTAAACAACTTCATGTTAGCACTGATTATTTTAAAATGTAACAAAAGGTAAGTGGCTTGAAGAGTGAAAACAATCTTTTCAGGAACAAGACTGGATTTCCAGAGGGCTGCTTCTAGAAGTGCAGTGTTAAGCTGCGGCCTGTAGGAGGAGCTGTTGACCTAGCTCTTCAGTGCCTCTGCGCTTGAGACATGGCCACTCTCATTCACAGGACAAATCAAGAGCAGTTCTGTGCAAGGGGCAAAGTGCTGGGGGCACAAGACTGAGAAGCAACACAGCCTCCGAGCCCCCAGCCCAAGGGAGGCGAGGGTGAGCTGGCAGAGGGAGCAGAGAGGTGGGGCTGTGGCTAAGTTAATAGACAGGCCCGGAGCAACCAGAAAGCACTAAGGGGCCAGAGAAGTATCCAGAGCAAGGGGCAGCTGCAGGCCAGCTAGAGGGCATCCCAAGCCATTCACCCCCCACACACACACCCCAAGCTCAAGACACTTGCGTGCCATGGGGGAGACAGAACAGCCTTGGAATTACTCTTTCAGTTAGTAAGGAAGCTATCTTCTTCCTTAGGTCAGATTTCTTTCTTCTTTCTTTTTTCTTTTTTTCTTTTTTTTGTGGTGCTGGGAATTGAACCCAGAGGCATTCTGTCTCTGAGATACACCTTAACCCTATTTTATTTTTTATTTGGAAACAGGGTCTTGCCAAGTTGATGTGAGCCTCACTGAGTTGCTGAGGCTGGCTTCAAACCTGCCATCCTCCTGTTTCTGCCACCCAAGTACTGGGATTACAGGTATGCGCCACCACGTCCGGCTTCAGATTTCTTTAATTAAGACTAAGTTCAATCATCTTTAATTAGCTGGTCATCTGCATTTCTTTCTCAGTGAACTGACTGCCCGTTTAAACCCTTTACCTACTTTTCCACTGCACGATTTTTTCCTTGGTGGGTGTGTGAAGTGGTATGGAAATTAAGGACAGCGCCCTTATCCAGCTGCATCATTGACACCTGTTGAGAGGACGGATCTCCTGGTTCTACCTCTTTCCTCTTCCCTCCCTGCCTTACACCATGTTCTGCACATAGTAGCTACTAAGCTAAGCAGTGCTGTGGGACTGAAAGAGTAAGGTAAAGAAATTCTCAGAATTTCTGATTCTTCCCTTTTCAGGTTGGGGTGAGGGCAGACACAGGAGCTGGGGAATTACACAGTGTCCCCGAGAAGAAAGGCACTTCAAATCTGGGGAGCGGCATGAGGAAATGTATGTCAACTTCAATTTTAAGACCTTGGAGCCAGGAGTGGTGGCACACGCTTGTAATCCCAGTACTTGGGAGGCGGAAACCGGAGGATCCGGGTTCATGGGCAGCCTCAGCTACCTAGTGAGGCACTCCGCAACTTAGTGAGACCCTGTTTCAAAATAAAGAATAAAAAATAGGGCTGGGAGTGTAGCTCAGAGGTAGAATGCCCCTGGGTTCCATCCCCAGTACTGCAAAAATAAAATAAATAAATAAATAAATAAATAAATAAATAAATAAATAAATAAATAAATAAATAAAATTAGAGGTAGAATGCCCCTGGGTTCAATCCCCAGGACCAAAAAAAGAAAAAAGAAAAAAAGGCCTGGGGCGAGGGACAGCAATAATCGTGGCTACCACTTAGGGAGTGCCGACTGCAGGAAGCCCTGTGCTGAGCAGTCTCTGTACACGGTCTTACTTAGTCCTTACGACACCTGTGTGGGAAAATCCTGAAAAGATGAAGTAATCTGCAATCACGGAACAAAGGGTGGCAGAACCGGGATTAAAACCTGATGGTGGCTATAAAGCTTCGTACTTTTAGTCTTCTTTTGTTATAGTAATTGGGAGAAACAGATGCACTCAACAAATGTTTCCTGAATACCTACTATGTGCTGGACTGGTCTGATTAGATTGGAATGTAAAGGTCTAACTGAAGTCCGTCGCCGGATGTGGGGCGACCCACACCTGCAGCATTGCGGGGAGAGCACACTCGCTGATGGAGGTGTGCTCCTAGGGCACGTGAAAAGGGGGCTACAAACCACGCCAAGATCACGGCACCCCAGAAACACAAGCTGGATGGAAATGCAGTAAATGTCAGCTGTGAGTCCTCTGATGGGTAGATCAGAGGTGACTTTCATTTCCTCTTCTGGCACATCTGCATTTTTAAAAATGGGTTACTTCGATGATAAATAAACTAACTCAAAAAGAGAAAAATGTCTTGCTGAAGACGTGAGAAGTGAAAGATGGGTTGGGGAGGCGTGGACGAGAGAGGACGAGGCGTCAGAAGAAGGGCTGTAAACCCAGGCTGGGGACTAAGATTTAGATCATGGCTCAGCGATGCTAAAGTAAAAGAAAAGCCACTCTGAGCCCGGAGGAGCTGGGAAGGAGGGGAGCCCAGAGTATCCAGCACGGAGGTTCCCGCCCTTACGGTGCAGGGTGCTCCTCACAAAAGGCACTGCATTTGAGGGAGCATTTCACTTGTTACCATCTTTACTATTTTGATTTTTCTCCCCCAAATTTGTTGGCTCCAAAGATGGGTGATGTACATGTATGTTATACAAAGTTTCTTGCAGAGAGCTGAAACATCTATTGATCTAATCAGCTGGTTACAACAACTTGGAGATGGAAACACAGTGTCTGCAAAGTTGACAATCTCATTCCTGGTAGGATTTCAGAGGGGGCCCAGTGTGAAAATTGAAACACTCTGTCAATCTAACAACATCTAATATAAACAGTGCTTCTAAATAAGTAACCATCTCTCTGATACAAAATACTTTTTTTTAATTAAAAAATTCCTACTGGATTAACACATTGACTATATTATGTAATTCTTCCACGGGAATGTTAATGCTGATCACCTATTTAAATTTAATAAGTACTTCATGCTGACATGAATCACTAATTATTAATATTAATTCACCATCAATAATACATAAAGTAAAATATTACTTTGCCCTATCTTGCTTTTGGTTTTTTTTGTTTTTGTTTTTGTTTTTTTTTTTGCGGTACTGGGGATTGAACTCAGGGGCATTCTACCTCCGAGCTACACCCCCAGCCCTATTTTTTATTCTTTATTTTGAAACCGAGTCTCACTAAGTTGCGGAGTACCTCACTAGGTAGCTGAGGCTGGCCTCGAACCCGGATCCTCCAGTCTCAGCCTCCCAAATGCTGGGATTACAAGCATGCGCCACCACGCCCGGCTTTGCTTTTGTTTTTAATGAAAGCTTTGGCAGTGCAAAGATTAAATGCTCTTAAAATTCTGTGGCTTGCTACAAAGTGTTTTAAAATATCTTATGATGAAGATTAAGATTCTACCATGTCACTGGGCATGGCGGCACATGTCTATAATCCCAGTACCTGGAAGGCTGAGGCAGGAGGATCGCAGGTTTGAGGACAGCCTCAGCAAGTACTGAGACTCTCATCAACCTACTGAGACCCTGTTTCAATATAAAAATAAAGTAGGGCTGGGTGTGTAGCTAGGAGGTAGGTGCCCCTGGGTTCAATTTCTAGTAACAACAACAACAACAAAAAATAAGATACAGGAGCAAGATTAAAATTATCAGCTGGGTGTGGTTACACACACCTGCAATCCCAGTACTTGGGAGGCTGAGATAGGAGAATGGCAGGTTTGAGGTCAGTCTCAGCAATTTAAAGGGACCCTGTTTCAAAATAGAAAAATAAAGAGTTGGGGGGGAGTAGCTCAAAGGTAAATACCCCTGGGTTCAGTCCCTAGTACCCTCCCCCCCCAAAAAAAGATTATCATAAAGAATACAGTTTCTATGAAAATAAAATATACAATTGTTTTGTATTTGGGAAAATGCGAATGTTCAGGATTTCAATCATATTTCTTTTCCATTCAACAGTAAGACGTATGCAATGCACACAGAGTAGCTCTACACTTGCTGTGGTTATTACTGTTGAGAAACACACTTGCTGATGCAGGATTATCAAGTACGGGGAACCTTTTCTGACCTGTGACGAGCCCCCCGAGTGCCAACAGGAGCTTCCAGCTCACAATCTGTGACTGACACGAGTTGCAGCTTTGCTGTGAGTGAGCACTGTGCTTCTTCTACCCCATCCCTACGACATCAGCACCCACTCGGTTCACCCCACAGAGCCCAGGGAAGGACGAGGGGTGGGGGGCAGCTCCAGCAAGCTTGGCAGGGATGTATCAAACTTTATCTCCCAACCACACCGAGATTGTGTGAAGATCTGCGTTGTATTGGTAGGGCTGTGTCACTTGGCCAAGTAATTTAGCATGTCAGACCAGAAACTTCAGATGCAATCAAACATCCTCATCTTACACAAGTAAATGAAGCTGAGACTTGTGGGGCGCCTCCCAGACGGTTTCTCTGTGCTTGGCAACAGTCTGTCTTTATGGCATCCACAGGGGCGATGACCGTTGGCTGAGCACCAAGCTCTGTGCTGGGTGTTCAGATACGAGGGAATTGCGTGTGAAATTCCCGGAGGAAGAAACCCAGGCTTGGAGAAGGGAAGGCCACGCTGGCTTACACGCCAGATCCTTCTGTGCCCTTTCCATCCCGTCTTGCTGCCTGCGGTAACCAGACGACAAATCGTAATCCTGGTACTTGGGAGGTCGAGACAGGAGAATTGCAGGTTTGAGGCCAGCCTCAGCAATTTAACGAGACTATCAGCAACCTGTTGAGACCCTGTTTCAAAACCAAAAAAGGGCTGGGATTGTAGCTCAGAGGTAGAATGCCCTGGTTCAATCCCCAGTACTAAAACAAAACAACAGAACTGCAACAATGGACAGGTACCGGCAGGGAGGGGCGGAGGCCAGGCTGCCCTGAGATTACACAGTCTTGTCACATGCTGTCATGCTGGAAAAACCAATAACAACCACCTGGGGCCCTCGCTGTAACTTTCTCTGCGTCTGTCTACCCCTGAGACAGGCTCCGAAGGGGTGAGGTCAGAGTAGCAGGACAGGGGCTGCTCACCGGGGAGTCGGGGAGTCGGGGGAAGGAGGGAGGAGGGGGCCGGGCAGCCTGGCCCATCACCTTGACCTTCACTCCTGTTGCTTCCTGGCAGCTTCTTTGCTCTGACTCCGCTGGGTCCTGGAAGGTGGTCAGTACCAGCAGTCACCCCAGGGAGGCTCGCACTCTCTAGGAAACCCCTCAAACAGCCAGTGCTAGGCAGCCTGCGCCATCCTAGGTTCTAATGAAACAAAGGCGGTACTGGGGACTGAACCCAGGGGAATTCTACCTCTGAGCTACAACCTCAGCTTTTTTTTTTTTTTTTTTTTTTTTTTTTCAGAACTGGGAATTGAACTCAGGGGCATTTACCTCTGAGCTATACCCCCAGTCCTATTTTTTATTCTTTATTTTGATACAGGGTCTCACTAAGTTGCAGAGAGCCTCACTAAGTAGCTGAGGCTGGCCTTGAACCCGGATCCTCCAGTGTCAGCCTCCCAAGAACTGGGATTACAAGCGTGCATGCGCCACCACGCCTGGCTCCCCAGCCTTATTTTTAATTCTTTATTTTGAAATAAGGTCTCGCTAAGTTGCTGAGGCTGGTCATGAACAAACAATCTTTTTTCTTTTTTTTTTTTTTTTTTTTTTTGTGGTACTGGGGAT
>PVLC010022272.1:7054-27055 GCA_004027655.1 Graphiurus murinus | reverse complement strand
AAAAAAAAAAAAAAAAAAAAAAAAAAAAAAAAAAAAAAAAAAAAAAACAGAAATGTAAACTGATAGACTTTTTTTTTTTTAATTGGTGGATTGTAATCATACATCTTTGTAAGGTACAAGCTGAAAGGCATACATGCACACATTTCTCATTTAACCCTTCCCCAATTCCCGCCCCACTCCCTCGCCTTCCCTCCTTCTCAAGTTCAGTTTAGTGATTGACTTTAATATGTTCGGGAAAGTATATCATGTGCATTAGGGTGTCCCCCCTCCCTCCATCACCCTCTGTCAAGTCAAATTCTTTGCTCATCTAAGGTTTCTCCTTCTTCATCTGGAGTCCCTCTTATGTCCCCTTTTCTCTCTAACTTCCACATATTGGAGAGAGCATACGATTTTTAATATTTGTGACTGACTAATCTCACTTAACATAATGTTTTTCAGTTCCATCCATTTCCCTGCAAATAACATAATTTTGTTCTTCTTTATGCCTGAGTAAAATTCCATTGTGTATATATCCCATAGTTTTAAAATCGATTCTACTGTTGATGGACATATTGGCTGGTTCCATAGTTTGGCAATTGTAAATTGTGCAGCTATAAACATAGATACATGCATTGGTCTGATAGTTTGGTTTCCATTCTTTGGGTAGATACCCAGAAGTGGTTTTGCTGGATCATATGGTAGGTTCATTCCCATTCATTTGAGGATCCTCCATACTGTTTTCAAAGTGGTTGCACTAATTTGCAATCCCACAAACAATGTATTAGGGTTCCCACTTTTCCACACCCTTGTCAGCATTTGTTGTTGTTTGTGTTTTTTATGATTGCCATTCTGTTGGAGTTAGATGACATCTCAAGGTAGTTTTGATTTGCATCTCTCTGATTGCTAACGATGTTGAACATCTCCTCATACATTTATTGGCCATTTGTATTTCTTCTATTGTGAACTGTCTATTTAGATCTTTTACTCATTTTTATTGGATTATTTGTTTTCTTAGCTGGGATTTTCTTAAGTTCTCTGTATATCCTAGATATTAGACCTCTATTAGAAGAGTAGCTGGCAAAAATTTTCTACCACTCTGTGGGCTCTCTGTTGAGGTTTTTGATAGTTTCCTATACTGCACAGAAGCTCTTCAGTTTAATGCAATCCCATGTACTGATCTTCCTTTGAGTTGCTTGTGCTTTTGGGGTCTTTTTGAGAGTTTTTACCTGTGCCTATTTGTTAAAGTGTTGAGCCTATGCCCTCTTCAAGTAGCTGAAAATGTCTGGCCTGACTTCCAGGTCTTTGATCCACCTTGATTTGACTCTTGTGCAGGATGAGAAAGTGGGGTTTATTTCCATTTTCCTGCATATGGATAACCACTTTTGCCAACACCATTTGTTAAAGAGGCTATCTTTTTTCCAGTGTATGTTTTTTGCTCCTTGGTCAAAAATCAGTTGACTATAAGCACATGGGTCTGTTTATGAATCTTCTATTCAGCTCCATTGGTCTATGTGTCTGTTTTTGTGCCAATACCATGCTGTTTTTATTACTGTGGCTTTGTAATAGAGTTTGAAGTCATGTATTGTGATACCTCCTGTGTGGTTCTTGCTGCTAAGACTACTTTGGGTATTCTAGGCTTTTTCTTGTTCCAAATGATTTTTCTATGTATGTGAGGAGTGACCTTGGTAATTTCATGGGTAATACATTGAATCTGTAGATCAATTTTTGGGAGGATGGCCATTTTGATGATATTTATTCTGTCTATCCAAGAGCATGGAAGATCTTTCCATCTTCTAGGGTCGTCATCGATTTCTTTTTTCAATTTTTTATAGTTTTCCTTACAGAGGTTTTTACCTCTTTGGTTACATTTATCCCTAAGTATTTTATTTTTCAGGGTGCTATTGTGAGTGAAATTGTTTTCTGGATTTCTTTTTCTGTGGATTTATGGTTAGCATACAGGAAAGCTTCTGATTTTTTAAGATTGATTTTGTATCCAGACACTTTGCTGAACTTGTTGATCAGTTCTATAAGTTTTTTGGTTGAATTTGTTGGGTCTTCTAAGTATAGTACCATGTCATCTGCAAAAAGGGATAGTTTTAGTTCTTCTTTCCCTATTTTTACCTCTTTGATTTCCTTCTCTTTCCTTATTGCTCTGGCTAGTGTCTCAAGTACTATGTTGAACAGAAGAGGTGATAATGAACATCCTTGTCTTGTTCCTGTTTTTAGTGGGAACTCTTTCAGGTTTTCTCCATTTAATATGATGTTGGCTGTAGGCCTATTGTATATTGCCTCTATGATGTTGAGATATGTTCCTTTTATTCTGATTCTCTGAAGTGCTTTTAGCATGAATGGATGTTGGATCTTGTCAAATGCTTTTTCAGCATCAATTGAGATGATCATGTGATTTTTGTCTTTGATTCTGTTTATGTGGTGAATTAAATGGATTGTTTTTCATATGTTGAACCAGCCTTGCATCCCTGGAATGAACCTGACTTGGTCATGGTGTATAATTTTCTTGATGTGGTTTTGAATGTGCATTGCTAATATTTTGTTTAGCAGTTTTGCATCTAAGTTCATCAATGATATAGGCCTATAGTTTTCTTTTCTTGAGCTGTCTTTATTTGGCTTTGGTATTAATGTGATTTTGGCTTCATAGAATGTGTTTGGGAGGGTCCTGTTCTTTCTATTTCATGGAATAGTTTGAGGAGTATTAGGATTAGCTCTTCTATAAATGTTTTATAAAATTCTCTTGGAAAACCATCTGGCCGCGGTCTTTTGTTTGATGGTATACTCTTTATTGCTGTTTCTATCTCTTTCATTGTTATTGGTCGGTTTAAGTTTTTGATATCTTATTGACTCAATTTAGGGAGGTTGTATGTGTCTAGGAAGTTGTCAATTTCTTCTAGATCTTCCGTTTTGTTGGAGTACAGTTTTTCAAAGTAGTTTCTGACTATCTTCTGTATTTCCATACTGTCGGTGGTATTTCCCCTTTTTCGTCTCTTATTTTGGTATTTTGGGTTGATCCTCTCTTTCTTTTAGTTTGGTTGGCCAATGGTTTATCTATCTTGTTTATGTTTTCAAGAAACCAGCTTTTGGTTTTGTTGATTTTCTGTATTTTTTTTTATTCTCTACTTCATTAATTTCTGCTCTGATTTTCATAATTTCCTGTCTTCTACTAGCTTTGGGGTTAGACTGTTCTTGTTTTTCGAGTGCTTTGAGCTGTGTCATTAGATTATTTATTTGGGTATTTTCTATTCTTCTTATGTGAACACTCAATGGGTATTGATATGTTGTGTCCCTGTTTTCATTGCTTTCTAGGAATTTTTAAATTTCTCCCCTTACTTCTTCTATGACCCAATCCTCATTCAGCAGTGTGGTGT
Organism: Graphiurus murinus; assembly: GCA_004027655.1. Taxonomy (NCBI): domain Eukaryota; kingdom Metazoa; phylum Chordata; class Mammalia; order Rodentia; family Gliridae; genus Graphiurus; species Graphiurus murinus. The sequence continues at coordinate 23,696 of PVLC010022272.1, read as the reverse complement.
TCAGTCTCCATGTGTTTATGTGGTTACTCTGGGTCTTCTTAGAGTTGATTTTTAGTTTCATTCCATTGTGGTCTGTAAAGATACAGGGAATTATGGCACATTTTTTGAATTTGCCAGTGCTTACTTTAAGGCCCAGAATGTGGTCTATTTTGGAGAAGGTTCCATGTGCAGCTGAGAAAAATGTGAATTCAGCTGTAGTGAAGGAGTCTATATGTGTCTAATAGGTCCATTTGGTTTATGGTATTCTTTAGGTCTTGATGTGAGAAGAGTATTGAAGTCTCCCAGTATTAATGTATTAGGATCTATGTGTGTATTTATATCATGTAGAGTTTGTTTTATGAAAGTGGCTGCACCTATGTTTAGGGCATAGATGTTGATAATTGTTATTTCCTCTTGCTGGATTGTTCTTTTTACTAGTGAAAAATCACCTGCTTTGTCTCTTCTGATAAGCTTAGGCTTGAAGTCTAATTTATTTGATATCATGGTTGCTACTCCTGCTTGTCTTTGAGTTCCATTGGCATGGAATACCTTACTCCAGCCCTTCACTTCTAGTTTGTGGTAATCTTTGCTTGTAACATGTGTTTCTTGGAGGCAGCATAAAGATGGATTCTGGGTTTTAATCCATTTTGTTACCTTGTGACTTTTTATTGGGGAATTGAGACCATTTATATTCAGAGTGATTATTGAGAGATGGTTTTTAATTCCTAACATTTTGAGTTTTGAGTGTTCATTCTTCTTTGCTTAGTTGTTTGCTTCCTGGAAATTACTGTTTCTCTGGTTCTGAAGTTTACTTGTTAGTTCTCCTTTGTAGTTAATCTCTTTGAGGATTTTCTCTAGTGCTGGTTTGGAAGACATAAATGCTTTCAGTTTCTGTTTGTCATGGAAGATTTTTATTTCTCCATCAATTTTGTGAAAGAGTTTTGTTTGGGTAGAAGAATCTTGGCTGCAAGTTATTTTCTTTCAGAGTGTGGAATATGTTACTCCAGCCCCTCCTGGCTTTCGTGACTTGACTTGGGAGGTCTGGAGTGATTCCAATTGGTTTGCCTCTAAATGTCACTTGGCCTTTTACTTTTGTTGCCTTTAGAAGTCTCTCCTTAGCTTCTACATTAGTCATCTTGATTATTATGTGGCATGGCGAACCTCTTCTTTGGTCTTGTCTTGAGGGATTTCTGTATGTTTCCTGTACCTGTGTGTCAACTTCTCTTTGTATGTTTGGAAAATTCTCTGATATTACTTCTTTGAAAAGATTGTTTTTTCCATTAGTTTCAACTTCTAATCCCTCTTCTATGCCTATTATTCTTTGGTTAGCTCTTTTAAAATTGGCCCAGATCTCATCAATGTCCAATTCATACTGTCGAATTTTTATTTTCTAGCTTATGTACTATGGATTCATTTTTGTATTGGTCATATTCTAAGAGTGTCATTCTAGTTCCCATGTGGTCCAATCTAATGCTTAGAGTTTGTATTGATGTCTTCACTTCAACTACTGCATCTTTCTCTTCTTTCAATAATTCTCATTGGTTCCTGTTCAGGGTGTCAGATTCTTTGTTTACTTGGTTCTTTATTTCTTTTCAACTCTCCCTGCATTCTTTCTGGAAATCCTGTATTGTTTCTAGTATTAAGGATCTGAATTGTTCTTCTGGTAATCTCTGTGATTCAGTGTTGTTGAGTTCTGTTATTGTGGGGTTAAGGTGGCTCATTGTTTTTTGCTATTTTTTCTTCTCATGGTTTCCCTGTTCTTAAACTTATATCTTTGATGCTCTTGCAGGCTTTCTCTCAATTTATAGATTTCTTGTTTTTATTTTCTCTCCGTGAATCGTATATTGTATTGAGTTGCAATTACTCTAGGACTTCTGCCCACTCTAGTGGTGCCTTTGCTGGGTTTAATGTGTTGACTTCTGGGGTCTGTTTGTTGCTCCTGTTATAGGGTTTTGTCTCAGAGATGTGAGCAGGGCTGTTTGTGGTCTCTGTGTTTTTAAGCCTCACTGTGGGATGTGTTGAGCTATTACTTCTATCATCAGAGGTGAGTTTATCCTTAGGGTTTGGAAGTCCTTTCTGGTGGTCCACCTCTCTGGTCCAATCTCTGCAGTGGCAGTTTAGATGTTTCCGCTGGTATATATAGGAACAGGTTGTGTTTAGTGACAAAAGTTGGATGAGAAGCCACAGTGATGAATGTAAGAATAAGGTAAAGTAGAGGGTATGATCCAGTGAAATAACTGGTTATGTGTATTGAGGTGACATATGGTAAAGATTAGAGATAGTGGATATGTCAGGGGATTCTGGTAGTCAATGTATAGTTTTAGATGTGGTAGTATGAGATGGTCTTAATATGAGACAGGGAAAAAAGAAAAGGTGTTGAGGAGAAGAATATAGATGGGAGAGAGTTAGGGAAGCTTGTAAAAGGGATAAGGAAGAGAGTCAACAAACTGAGCAGAAAATAACAAAGCAACCAATCATTCAAACAAACATAAATAAATCAAGGCAATACAAAACAAAAGCAGAGTAAAAACCAAAAAAAAAACAACACACACACACACACACACACACACAAACACACACAAACACCCCAAAACTAAACAACAACAAGAAATAAAAACAAAAACCCTGCTAGTTTTTAAGTACAGAGCTGAGTTGGCCTCTGCAGTCCTTTTGGTTCTGCATGGATATTTTCAGCTTTTACATATCTGCTCACTCTATTAGATTTTTGAGTGTGTCCCTGGTGTTCTTATTTGCTCTCTCTGTCAGTGCAGGCAGGGAGTTCCACTGGTGCTTCTCCCGCTGCAAGCTTGTATCTCTGAGCTCTCTACAGAGCCTGTCTGCGTCTCTCTCTCTCTCTCTCTCTGCCTTTGCTGGTGGTGCGAGTGCAGTCTAAATGCTGTGCATTTTCCAGGGTGCCTGGAAGGTCTTTATGCCCTGTGTGCACTGGGTCCCTCCCACACTTCTGCTCCTATCCAACCACTAGAAGGGCGGGTGACTGAGTCTGTCCTTTGTATAGGGACCCCTGTCCCCTGGGGGTGCAATTTAACTTACAGATCCCTGCTGCTCTTGCTTTGGTGGGAGGGGTAAGCTGGGGTGTCCTTGCCACAGGCTTAAGCTGGTTGTCCCAGGTGTTCCTGATCACTGTTGATCCTGCAGGGATATGCCGCCTGATTAGGGGGTGGAGTTCGGTAGTTGCTTATTCCACATCTGGTCACTGGGTGCGCTGGAGGTCATTGGAGGTCTTGGTGCTAATAGCCTCGCTGTGGGCAGCTGGCTCAATGGCAGCCATTGCTCTGCAGTGCATGTCACTGCCATGAGGGTGCTGGCTCCTTTGTTCTCCCTGGTCTGCTTTCTGGGTTCTGTTCAGCTGCTTTTATTGCTTTTTCACTTTTTTGCTGTCTTGCTTTTCTTTCCTTCTGTCAAGAAGCTGCTTTTGTGGCAGTTTGGATTCAAGCTCTGCAGTGCAGTTGATTGCTGCTCTGGCTCTGGAGGGAGAGGTGAGCTGGGGTGGCCCAGCCAAGGGCCACCATGCGTTCTGGTCACTGTGGAAGGTGTGGGGATATGCCACCTGGTTAGAATGTGGAGTTCTGGAGTCACTTACTCCATGTCTGGTCACTGGGTATGCAGGAGGTTGTAAGATGTCTTGGTGTTATTAGACCCCGTGCCGGGCGGCTGGCTTAATGGCAGCCGCTGCTCCATGGCATAGCACTGCTGTCACGCAGACAGGCTCTTTTGCTCTCCCTGGTTGGCCTTCTGGGGTCTCTTCAGCTGTAGTTCAATTTTTGTTGCTCTGTTTGCTTTGTTGTTGCTTTTTTTCTTCGATCAAGAAGCTGCTTTTATGGCAGATTTGATTCAAGCTCACAGCGCCTGAGGAGAGGTGTTTCACTCAGATGACACCTTGGGCTCCTTCTGAAAGACTTTTTAAAAGGCATCTGAAAATAAAGGGATGGAAACAAAATACAAACTTAGACATTTGACTGTATTTATAATCCTGACACGTTTTGTAAACATTTTGATAATATTGACTTAAAGCTTAAACAAGTAGCAAGGATACATTCAAAACTGCTGGGGTCCAGCCCTTGAAGCAGTGGGGTTTGGGGGAGGTCCCTCAACAGGTGTGGAATGAGATGAGGTCACGAGAATATGCTCACACCAAATGCAGTGAAGAAGCGTATCTGTTTTATTGTTTGTTAGTCACTGTTTTATAGGGTTTTTTTGTTTGTTTGTTTTGTTTTTGCAATGAGGCATATAGAACAGGAATTTTTATAGACCTGTTTTTCCAAAGGTTATCCTCAACCAGTCAAGGTTACAACACGTATATAAAAATTATTTTCCATTATTTAAAATCTTTACAATTTGCTTAGCCCCTCCAAGCAGTGTTCTATCTTATTTCAGGTAGTTAGAGGGTTCCAGGGAGACCAGGTGGGAGTGGGCAAAAGACTTTTTGTAGTAGCTATTTAGATAAACTTGCAAAGCTTGTTTCTAGGCTAATGCTTGTAAAAGGTTAATGAATTGGGTTGTCTGGAGGCACTGCTTTTTTTCAGCTAAGAGATCAGTATCTGTCAGGCCACATGTTTCTAAAAAATTTTCCTTTATAATTAATGTAAAAGCAAAACTCAAAACACCCAAAATTTCCAGAATATAATAATGCAAAGTGGGATATGCCATGCATTCCTTCTTTTGGAATCATCTGCCTTGCAGGACACCAGCTATTAAGGAGCTGTGGCACAAAACTTTGGTTCCTTAAACTTTACCTTTACATCTGATCAGTTTCATCCCTAACTTTATACAATGTTTGAAGAAGAGATATTTGATTAACCTAAAAATCAATAGTTCCAATTAGCTGAATTCTAAATTTTGAAGCTTAATATATAGTAAGTAAAGGATAGTTATGTCAGCACTTGTCAGGATATATATATATATATATATATATATATATATATATATATATATATTTCATATATTTTTCATAAATATATATTTTTTTCTCCTTGCTTGACAAGTTTTAAATATTCTACCTGTTCTTTTTTAAAATAAGACCTTAATTAAGTAAACACTTCCCATTTTGTTATTTCAGTTACACCTACATTATTAAAATATATTCTGGGAAAGTATCATATTAGCACTTTTATAGATTCAAGAATTTAAAACACATGGCCACTGATGTTTAAAAGCCCATATTCAGTGATTCAGTGGAAATTAAACACACATAAATAATGGACTGAAACTATATGTAATAAATGCCATAATGGAAGTGTCTGGAAATCTATGGAGATATCTGGGAAGGAGTGATCATTATTACCTTGTAGAACCTTGTCATATTCCCTTTAGGAGATGGCAGACAGGCTGACCTTTAATGGATGAGGGGAGTTAGACAAGTAGCGATGGTAGATTAAGAAAAATGTAGAAGAAAATTGCAATAAGAGGAAACAGCTTAAACAAAGCAGAGCATATTCTATAAACAACAAATTGACTGGCATGGGGGCTCTTTATTCTTCCACAATTCAATTTTCCCTATTTTTAGATAGCATACTCAGCAGAGCACAGCAGCCATCCAGTATTTCATTATACCACTATCTGTGCTCATAGATGATTTCTTAAGATTATTATCATATCCTAGGTAGAGTGAAGAAGTAAAGAAAGTATGCCACGACTCAATTTATTCAATGTATAAATGAAAAATACAGCAATCTGTATATAAAATATTATTTCTTGATACTTTTTTTTTTTTTTTTGCGGTACTGAGGATTGAACTCAGGGGCATTCTAACTCTGAGCTATACCCCCAGCCCTATTTTTTATTCTTTATTTTGAAACCGGGTCTCACTAAGTTGCGGAGTGCCTCACTAGGTAGCTGAGGCTGGCCGCAAACCCAGATCCTCCGGTCTCAGCCTCCTGAATGCTGGAATTACAAGCGTGCGCCACCACGCCCGGCTATTTCTTGATACTTTTTAAAAATGTATATGGGAATTCTTTGGACCACAAGGTTCTCAATCACATTTGCAAAGTCCTTTTTGCTTTGAGTGGTAGCATATATGTGGGCTCCAGAATCAAACGCTGACATCTTTACGGAGGTATTGGTTGTCATACCATATATTCCATCCTTCAAAGGATCTGATATGTTCTCTACTGAGATTTTATAATCAGATGTTTTCAATAGTGCGTATTTTTTACATTCTAAATGTTAACAATATGTATATCATTGTGTTAGAAAAATAGTAACTGAAAAACTTTGGCAAAAATAGTTATACATATATGTGTATTAAGTTATATACTAATGCAACTATAGTAGGCATTATTATATATTTATAAAATATAAAGCTATGAAAAGCCTTAAAATATGATTCTCCATTCATTGTTTATAATTTCACTATGGGATAGTTATCAATCAAGGTCAGTTGACTTTGATACACATTTCCCACAAACTGCAGGCAGAAAAGGCTCCAAGAATTTAAACCATTTAAGTAACTAGATTTCTGTTAAAGCATTTGAAAACTAGATTTCTACTTCTTAAGGGCAAGTAAGGAATTCTAGACTAACAAGCAAAGGTATGCATAATTATAACTAGGTCAAAATCTTATTGAAAAAGAAAAAGTGCCTATCATAAAGCAGTCAGATATAACTTTAGTGTTTTTCCTAATATTAGAGAACAGTAAATTATATGTATGTTGTGAAAAATAGTTTTTTTGTATTAAATTCAACAAGTATTTTCTAAGTTACCTTTTCTTTACTTCCTGGCTAAGATATTCCTAATTTTCCTGCCTAATTCATTTCAGTACTAATTTTAGATTTATCCTGCTTGCCTTTCCATTTTATTGGTATTAGGAAGATAAAATGAAGAGATAACTGAAGTGCATCTTTTCACAACTCTATTAACTTAGAGAAGTAGACTAGATAGCATTTACATGACATTAAAGTGAAGGAGAAGGATTATCTTTCCACTTCCTCCAATGTCAAAATACTAATTGAACTTTGTCTGGTGGTACAATCTTGTAATCCCAGTACTTGGGAGGCTGAGACTGGAGGATTCTGGTTCATGGCCAGCCTCAGCTACTTAGTGAGGCTCTCTGCAACTTAGTGAGACTCTGTTTCAAAATAAAGAATGAAAAATAGGGCTGGGGATGTAGCTCAGGGGTAGAATGCCCCTGGGTTCCATCCCCAGTACTGCAAAACAAACAAACAAACAAACAAACAAACAAAAAACCACCTACTTGATCTGCTGATCTCTTTTAACCCCCACAAAAAATATATGATATGCTGTATTTTCTCCAGTTCTCACTTGCAACTACATTTTATCTCAGCTGGAAAAAAAATTGCTCTTTACTTTTACTTAATTGTGTGTGTATATACATACATATATATTTGTTTATATATATATATATATATATATATGTATATGTATATGTATTTAGTTTGGTTTGAAACTAAAGATATTGCAAGCCACATTTGATATGTTCTGATTGCTGAGCAGTAATACTTGATCTTCTTTGAGCCATTTTTTTCAAAGCACACTACATATTTCATTCGAGAGACACAACATCCTCATGAGGCATACACCATTATCACCATTTTCCAAAATAGATGAAGAAATCCACTTACAACAAAGTCACTTGCCAAAACCATCCCATGAATCTCACCATATTTTAGGTACTCTAAGGCTTACTGTATATACTGCTACTTTCCCATCCTCTATCGAATAGCTTAATTCATAGGGACAGTTGTCGCACACTAAGTTGACAAACAATCCAAGATAATTTCCATATTTTTATTGTTTCCAGTTCAGATGAGTAAGGTTTATGGAGAAGATGAAATATAAATTCACATCCTTTTGTTTGTTTCCTACTTCTTTTAGTCTACCTAAATGTATTTAGATCAAGGACCAAAATTCTCCAGTGGGCTCTGAAAGGAATCTGTGTCATTCATAATTTTTCACTTGAGGCAGCTTTATGAATCTGCAAATCAGGCACTTTCATAAATACAGAAATCAAATGAAAACCATTTTGAAAGACTGAAGGAGACAATTTACATATAAACTTAACAATAAAAGTGCCTTTGATAGAAATGGCTGTTTGAAAAGGGTAAATGAAGAAAGTTGATTAAGAATTGCAGCTTTATAATTAAGCAAATATCTCAATGTATATGAATTTCTTTAAGAACATATGCTTTTAGCCAGGCGTGGTGGCGCACGCTTGTAATCCCAGCATTTGGGAGGCTGAGACCAGAGGATCTGGGTTTGCGGCCAGCCTCAGCTACCTAGTGAGGCACTCCGCAACTTAGTGAGACCCTGTTTCAAAATAAAGAATTAAAAAAAAATAGGGCTGGGGTTATAGCTCAGAGGTAGAATGCCCCTGAGTTCAATCCCCAATACTGCAAAAAATAAATAAATAAATAAAAAAGATGCCTTGATATGTTTTCAAAATAATTAGTCAGAATACTATTATAAATACCTACATTTATAACAGCACAATTCACAATAGCAAGTTATCAAACCATCCTAGGTGTCCATCAACAGATGAATGGATAAAGAAAATCTGAGTATATGTATTCACATTTATATTGATTTACATATATATTCATATTTATGTATGATTATATATACATATATATGTGTATCTTATAGTTTATATATACACACACAATGATGTTTTACTTAGCTTAAAGAAGAAGACAATTATGTCATTTGCAGGAAAATGAGTGGATCTAGAGAACATTATGCTAAGTGTGATCAGCCAGATTCAGAAAATCAAGGTTTGGATTCACTCATATGTGTAAGCTAAAGAAAAAAAAAAGGAAAAAAAATAAATTTCATGAAAAATAGCAGAGGAACCAGTTGGGCAATGAAAGGGGTGTGTGTGGTAGTGGTGGTGTGTGTGTGGGGGGGGAGGGTTCAGGAGAGAAACATATCAAATAATGTTATGTGCATATATGACTGTATCGCTATTAATCTCACTATTATGCATAATTATAATGCACTAATAAAAATTAAGGTATATGAATGAAAGAAAACTGAAGCTGAAACTACTACTTAGAGTGTTTTCTCTGTGTGAGTGTGCTGAGGATTGACCCCAGGACCTTGCACATGCTAAGCACAGCCTCTACTATGAAACAATATTTCCTTCCCTAAGTTTTCTGTTTTAATTCCTAATTGAAGTTTTATGATAAATGTATTTGGTTGCTGTAAATCAGCTTGATGGTTTCATGGAATGGATGCCACATTAAGCAATGAAGTCTGGAAGAAGTTGAACACCTAATTGTTACTGAGTCCAGCTTAATGTTTCAACTTTCACAACTGCATATGGTAGATCCAAATGATAATCTCATTTTAGAAATGAAGAAATTGAGTCATAGGGAATTTAGGTCACTTGTCATACAACTAAAAAATGTAAGAATTGTGATTTAAGCACCAAAAACCTGGATTTGGAGTTTACATAGCTCACTGCTATGTCAGTATTATGTTCAAGGGTCTTTTATCCTAAATATGTGTTACTACAGGCTTTACCAGCCAGACTGTATACTTTTAAAATCAAATGGCATTTTGTGAGACAGAGAAAAAAGAGAGTATATTTTAATGATTCATGATAAGGCAACTGATCCAAATTTATTTTTTTTTAAATTGGTGCATTGTTCTAATATAAGAAAAATAGACACACTGGGTATGGTGGTGCATGCTTGTAATCCCAGCATTTGGGAGGCTGAGACTGGAGGATCTGGGTTTGCGGCCACCTCAGCTACTTAGTGAGGCCCTCTACAACTTAGTGAGACCCTGTTCCAAAATAAAGAATAAAAAATAGCCCCAGTGCCACACACAAAAAAAATGCCTTAGAATTGCCAAAAAAAAATTAGGAGTATTATATGAAAATTATTTATAAGTCCATTACTAGCACCAGACTCTGGCTATGGTCTTGTAAGATAAAGATGTAATCATGAGGTAATGTTAAAATCCAGATTGAAGTTTTGTTTGACCACCCAGGGACAAGATATGGCCCATAAGAATTAGACCCCCTGGGAATAGGCCCAGCTATTGCAGTTTCTGTGGTGGACCCAGCATCAGCCACATGGACTGGATATAAGCCTAATCAATTGCAATCTCATCAGCCCAGTGACTCAAGAGGAGAATACTTTAACTTATGAAAACCAGTTAGTGTACAAAGATTGATTAAAAGAGGGGGGTATGTCAAATGCATAGACACCAAGCACTCTCAAAGGCAAATGATAAGGTGAAGATTTCCAAAGCTGCAAGAGAAAGAGTAACAGATAAGGGTATCTCATTCACCTGGCAGCAGGCTTTCTCAGCAGAAACTTTGCAAGCCATCTGGCAGGTGAGTGTGGCAGGCGATTGTTCACAATACTGAAGAATACAAACTGTCATCTGAAAATAGTGCTCACATCCAAGCTGTCCTTTAGAAATGAAAGAGAAAAAGACATTGCCAGAAAAACAAAGCTGAGAGAATATATCTACAAGAAATGCTGAAGGAAGTTTTTCAAACTGAAGTCACATTAATGAGTAAGAAAAACGGGATGAAAATGTAAAAGTCACTGGCAACAGTAATTATACAAATTCAGAATGCTCCAATATTGTAAGAATTGTATGTAAGGAATTCATATAATTAGTATAAACTCTGAAAAATAATAATAATAACTACATTAATAAACCAAGAGAGGCAATATAGAAAGATATAAAATACTATGTCAAAATTCAAAATGTGGGGAGAAATGGAGTACAAGTTTAATTCGTTATTTGTGTATTTTCTATTGTTATTTTCTTTGTTTCTGTTCTTGTTTTCACAGTCATCTTAAGTTGCTCTCATTTCAAAATAGCTTTTCATAATCAAAATATGGTTCTTTAAAGCCTTATGGTAACTACAAAGCAAAATTTTATGAGAGACAAAACAAAAATAACAATATTCAAAACACCCTACTAGAGTAGATCATTTAAACACAAAAGATTGTAACAGAGGAAGAAAGAGATGAGCTGCAACGAAACTAGAAAACAAGTTACAAAATAGCAATAGTATGACCTTACCTTGAATGTAAATGGATTACATTCTTAAATAAAAAGTCCTAGAGTAAATGAGTGTTTTAAAAGTCCAAGTCTATGTTCCTTCAGGAAACTCACTTCATGTTAAGGACCCAAACAGACTGAAAATAAAGAGATTTCATGCAAATAGAATCCAAAGGAAAGCAGAAATAACCCTAGTTTTATTAGATACAATCAATTTCAAATCAAAAACAGTAGAAAGAGGCAAAGAAGGTCATTATATTACCAGTAGTAAACCTAAATAGTGAGATAAGCTTCAATATGATAATAGTTGGACACTTTAATACCCTACATTCTGCAATGGACAGACTCCAGACAAAAAAGACAAACAAAAATTAAAAGAAACAACAGAGTTAAATTGCAACCAACACCAAAGGGGCCTAATTAAAATGTATAGAACAGCTGCAGAATACACATTTTTCTTATTAGCATATGGAAGTCTCTCCAGAGTATATCATATGCGAGGCCACAAAACAAAACAAAACAAAAATTTAAGTGAAATAAAACTAAAAGTCAACAAAAAATCAAACATTTGGAAACTACACAAATACATAGAAATTAAACAACCTAGTTTTGAGTAACCAATGAAAAAAGAGTTTCATGCTTGATTTTGAAGAAAACTCAAAACTACTTGAAACATAGAAGTACAACATACTAAAACTAATGGGATACAGAAAAAAAAAACAGTATTAGAAGGAAAATTTATAACAATCACTGTCTACATCATCAAAAAGGAAAAATTTCAAATAAATTATCTTCATCTCAAATAACTTCATCTCAAGGAACTAGAAGAACAGGAACAAACCAAACTCCCAAAGTAGCAGAAGAAAAAAAATTAAAGATTAGAACAGAAAGAAAGGCTAGAAGTCAATACAAATTATCAACAAGAAAAAGAGTTGGTTATTTGAAAACATGAATGTTATGACTCGATATAGGCTGTTCCCTGAAGCGCTTGTATAATACTAATGTTCAGAGTTGATGTAATTAAGCCATGAGGGTTGTAATCTCATCAGTGGGTAAATCCACTGTAATGGAGTTCCGGTTAGTAACTTGGGCAGACGGGGTGTGGCCAGAGGAGGCGAGTCCCTAGGGGTGTGCCTGTGTTCCGTAGGGACTATATTTGTTTCTTTGAATCCCTTTGCTTGTTCTTTTTTTTTGAAGGTCGATTTTTTTTTTCAATTATTATTATTGGTGCATTGTAATCATACATCTTTGTTAGGTACAAGCTGGTAAAGGCATATATGCACGAATCTCTAACCCTCCCCCAATCCCTGCCCCACTCCCTCGCCCTCCCTCCTTCTCAAGTTCAGTTTAATGATTGACTTTGATGTGTTTGTGAAAGTACATCATGTGCATTAAGGTGTTTCCCTTTCTCCCCCATCACCTTCAGTTAAGTCACCTTCTTTGCCCATCTAAGGTTTTTCCTTCTTCATCTAGAGTTTCTCTTATGACTCACTTTCTCCCTAACTTCTGGATATTAGGGAGAACATTTGATTTTTTACATTTTGTGAATGACTAATCTCACTTAACATAATGTTTTCCAGTTCCATCCATTTCCCTGAAAATAACATGATTTTATTATTCTTTATGGCTGAGTAAAATTCCATTGTGTACATATCCCATAGTTTTATAATCCATTCATCTGTTGATGGACATTTTGGCTGGTTCCAGAGTTTGGCAATTGTGAATTCTGCAGCTATAAACATAGATACACATGCATTGGTGTGATAGTTTGATTTCTATTCTTTTGGGGAGATATCCAGAAGTGATAGTGCTGGTTTATATGGTAGGTTCATTCCCATTCATCTGAGGATCTTTTATACTGTTTTTAAAAGTCTGCAAGCCCACCAATATTTGTTGTTATTTGTGTTTTTGATGATTGCCATTTTAATTGGGGTTAGGTGAAATCTCAAGGTAGTTTTGATTTACATCTCTCTGATTGCTAATGATGTTAAACATTTCCTCATACATTTACTGGCCATTTGTATTTCTTCTTTTGTGAAGTGTCTATTTAGATCCTTTGCCCATTTTTTGATTGGGTTATTTGTTTTCTTGGATATGAGTTCCTTGAGTTCTCTGTATATTCTAGATATTAGTCCTCTATGAAAGGAGTAGCTAGAAAAAAATTTCTCCCATATGCAATCCCATGTATTGATCTTCCTTTGAGTTGCTTGTGCCTTTGGGGTGTTGGACCTATGCCTTCTTCAAGTAGCTGCAAGGTCTCTGGCCTGACTTCCAGGTCTTTGAGCCACCTTGATTTGACTCTTGTGCAGGGTGAGAAAGTGAAGTTTATTTCTGTTTTTCTACATATGCCAACATCATTTGTTGAAGAGGTTGTGTTTTTTCCAGTGTATGTTTTGGCTCCTTTGTCAAAAATCAATTCACTTGTTCTGAGTCTTCTATTCTGCTCCATTGGTCTGTGTGTCTGTTTTTGTGCCAATATCATGCTGTTTTTATCACTGTGGCTTTGTGGTAGAGTTTGAAGTCAGGTATTGTGATACTTCCTGCATAGTTCGCGTTGCTAAGAACTACTTTGGCTATTCTGGGCTTTTTGTTTTTCCAGATGAATTTAAGGATGGATTTTTCTATGTCTGTGAGGAGTGACCTTGGTAATTTAATGGTTATCACATTGAATCTGTAGATCATTTTGGGAGGATGGCCACTTTGATGATATTTATTCTGCCTATCCAAGAGAATGGAAGCTCTTTCCATTTTCTAAGGTCTCCTTCGATTTCTTTTTCAACTTTTTATAGTTTTCCTATTCTTTCTTGCTTCCTGCCTCCATGACGTGAGAGTACAGTATTGCTCTCTCCCTCTATCTGGTTCCTGTCTCCATGCTTTGAGTTCTGCAGACCCAGTCTGACATGGATTGAACCTCCAAAATATACAGAACTGTGAGCAAATAAATCTTCCTTCTTCTAAGGTGTTTTGGATTACAGCAAAGATAATGCTGACTGAAATAATAAGCAAAACTGACAAACCATTCACTAGGGGAAAGGAAAGGGAGATGTTACAATTGACACTACTCACGAAAATACAAGGTCTATATATTATTATGAGGAACTAAATGTCAATAAATTTGGCAATTTAGAAGAAATTAACAAATACCTAGACATACATACATTACCAGACTAAATTGGAAAGAGATAGAAAACTTGTACAGAACAATAACGAGTAACAAATTTGAATCAGTAATGTCTCCCAATAAAAGAATAGCCCAGCATTAGACGGTTTCACTGCTAAATTTTATCAAACATTTAAAAGGGAAATAATCTTGATTTTATTAATGCTATTTGGGAAATAGAAGGAAACCAAGATTACTCTGATTAAAAGAAAGACAAAGACACAATAAAAAAAGAAAACTACAAGCCAATATCCTTGATGACCATAGATTAAAAAAATACTCAAGAAAATATTAGAAACCAAATCCAATAGCACATTAAAAAGATTATTCACCATAATCAAGTGGGATTCATTCCAGGGATAGAGAATGGTTCAATGTATCCAAATCAGTAAATTATGAATGTGCTACACCACCTGAACAGAATAAAAGAACAAAACCATATGGTTATCTCAATACATGAAGAATAGGCATTTTATAAAATTCAATACCCCATCATGATAACAATGCTGGAAAAAATAGGAACAGAAGAAATATGCCTCAATATAATGAAGATCACTTGTAATAAGCTAACACTAATATTACACTAAATAGGGGAAAGCCAAAACTTTCTAAGATCTGAAATAAGACAAAGATGCTCACTCATATGACTTTTATCCAACATAGTTATGGAGGTCTTCACCAGAGCAGTCAAGCAAGGGAAGAAACAAGTCATCCAGAGGAGATAAAGTCAAATTGTCATTGCTTTTAAATGACATAACATTATATAGAGAAAATCCCCAAATACCACCAAAAATTATTAGGACTAATTCAGCAAAATTTCAGAATATAAAATATGCCTATAAAAATTAATAGGATGATAATGTCAATGGAATTTTATGAAAAACAAGAAAATCCAACAAAAATACCTAGTAAGAAATTTAACCAAAGAGATGAAAGATACCTACAATAAATATTATAATATGCTGATGAAAGAAATAGAAAAGGATACAAAAAATAGAAAAATATTATGTTCATGGTTTGGATAATATTCGCTATTCATAGTACTTGGAAGGCTGAGACAGGAAGGTTGCAGGTTTGAAGCCAGCCTTAGCAAATTAGCAAGGCCTTCAGTAACTTAGTGAGATCCAGACCCTGTTTCAAAATAAATAATAAAATAGGGCTGGGCTATACTCACAGGTAGAATGCCCTGGGTTCAAACCCTAGTAACACACACACACACACACACACACACACACACACACACACACACACACACATTCCATTCTACACAAAGCCATTTATAGATTCAATACAATCTCTACCAAACCACTAATAATATTCTTCAAAGAACGATAAAGAAAGCAATCATAAAATGTAAATGGAAGTATACTCTCTCACACGCACCTAAATAGCAAAGGTATCTTGACCAAAAAGAATAAAATGAGAGGCAATATACTACTTAAATTCAAATACAATACAAAACTGTAATAATCAGTGTGGTATTGACATTGAAGCAGACACATAAACCAATATAACAGAATAGAAAGCTTGGAAGTCAGTTTATTCACCTATATCCAACTGATTTTCAACAATATTATCAAGAACACACATTAGAGAGAAGACAATATATTCAATAAATAATGATATCTCTCACCAGTTACAAAAAATCAACTTGAAACTGATTAAAGGCTTAAATGGAAGACCTGAATTATAAAACAAATAGAAGAAAATGGGTGAAGTACTTCAAGACATTAGAATATGCAAAGATTTTTTGGATAAGACCCCCCCAAAACACAGGAAACAAACACAAAAATAGAGAAATGAATTACATAAAACAAAAAGACTTTTGCACAGCAAAATAAGCAATCTGCAGAGTACAGAGATAATCTACAGAATGACAGAAAATATTTGCAAACTAAGCCTGGGGTGGTGGCGCACGCTTGTAATTCCAGCATTCGGGAGGCTGAGACCAGAGGATCTGGGTTCGCTGCCAGTCTCAGCTACCTAGTGAAACCCTCTGCAACTTAGTGAGACCTGCTTCAAAATAAAGAATAAAAAATAGGGCTGGGGTTATAGCTCAGAGGTAGAATGCCCCTGAGTTCAATCCCCAGTACTGCAAAAAAAAAAAAAAAAAAAAAAAAAAAAAAAAAAAAAAAAAAAAAAAAAAAAAAAAAAAAAAAAAAAAAAAAAAAAAAAGCAAACTATGTATGTGACAAGGGGATTATAACCAGAATTCATGAGAATCTACAAACTCAATAGCAGAAAAATAATATGGTTTAAGAATGGCCAATAGAACTGAATAGACACTCCTCAAAAAACAACATGCAGCCGGGCGTGGTGGCGCATGCTTGTAATCCCAGCATTCGGGAGGCTGAGACCAGAGGATCCGGGTTCGCGGCCAGCCTCAGCTACCTAGTGAGGCACTCCGCAACTTAGTGAGACTCGGTTTCAAAATAAAGAATAAAAAATAGGGCTGGGGGTATAGCTCGGAGGTAGAATGCCCCTGAGTTCAATCCCCAGTAC
>PVLC010022271.1:0-26799 GCA_004027655.1 Graphiurus murinus | reverse complement strand
GCCCACATTTGAGATATTCTTGCAGCTACAATCATCTACTGTGTCTTAAGGAAGCAGCCTTATGGTAAATTCCAATTTAAATAAAAATAAAAAAAGACAACAGACCCAAGGATGAACTCTTCTTTTCTGATACTGTTACCATAGTCTTCCATCAGATGTGATTTCTCAAACTTTAGTCCATCAAGAATGGGCAGTGAAGACAAGAATTGCAAGAAGCCATGCTTTGACCAATAGGCAAGCTTAGTGAATTCATTGTTTTGCTGTGCTAAAAAACACCCATCAATACGTTCTTATTTGTTACCACTAGATGTCACTAAATATCAAGCTTCTTAGAACACCTGGCCTGGAGGCTTGAAGAGCCACTGTACCTCTCATTCTATTAATATTTTGAAACTGTATTTGTACTGTATACATTTTCCATATTGAATCTCTTACATTTAATATGATATTCATTCCTAGGAACACAGCTTCATCCGGTTGACTGTAAGCCAGCTATTCTAACTCCACCTGCCCTTTCTCTAGATGGCAAACAAAATCTGATTCCACTTGCTATTAACATACCCTGGTAAAGACCGCATGACTCTGTTTTGGACACTGGAGAAATACTTGTTCTCTGGCGGGTTTTGGCTGAACTAGTGCAACGTGACGACTGGAAGCTTGATCTCCTTGCTTATGTTGGAGGCTCCTTGGAAAGTGTGATCCCTTGGTGTAGAGGTCATTTCGGCCATTGAGCGCCTTCAGACGGGGCCACTGTGTGAACCCTTTGTGGTGGGAAGAAAGCCTGTTCTGGTTTAAAGCCCTCTCTGGGAAAGGTCTTTGCTGAAACAAAACCCCTTTCTTTGAAGCCTCTTCATCCCTTTATCTTCCTCTAGGCTGCCTCGTCATATTTTCTATGACAGCTCTCGGGGGACCAAGGCCAGCAGAAATTTTCTCTGCCTTGGGAATATCTATCCCCATCAGTAATTCAGACAGTAGGAAGGAGAACTTGTCGTGTGTCCCCAGAGGGACCTTTCAATTGTGCATTTGATGTCGACAGCTTTCTTTGTCATGAAGAATGGAATTCAGGGGTGTGTGGATCACACAGTCTAATGATAAAACTTTGGAGTTATATCAGGCTTTCCAATTCAGAGCCCTTTCACATCTATCACCCCCATTTTCTTCCTACAAAAATCTATTAGGAAAGGCAAGAGGGATGTTTTTATTTCCATTTCACAGAAGAGGAAACGGAAGCTCAGAGAGGTCAAGTGGCCTGCTCCAGGTCATGCAGCTATAAAAGACAGTGTCATAACACTTGTTTCTGCAGGCCATGGGGCTCTGAGTGCCCCCCTCCCACCATGACACCAAGCAGCTTCCTGCGATGGAAACATTAGGGGTTATAAGAAACAGACCTTCTCTCAAGGCTACTTTCACAAAGCTAGAAAAGGAACCGAGACCTGGTGCTGAAGAATTCAGGACAAGAGCAGAAGTGTCTCTGGTCCCTCTTCTGCCAACCGCCCACCTTCCCAAGGCACCCACCCAAGGTACACCATCATCTGCATGATTGCTTGGCTGGCACTGCTTGCTGAAACTGTTATTTAAGAGATGTGAAAAAGATATAGAGTACAGAGGAAGCCTATAAAAATGCCGCAACAATTGCAGGGTACCTTGAGAAGAAAAAGGGTTCAAGATGTGGTGCTTGTTTCATTTAGAAAAGAAAAAATGAAGCTGGGCATGGTGGTGCACACTTGGGAGGCTGAGACAGAAGGATCATAGGTTCGTGGCCAGCCTCAGCTACTTAGTGAGGCCCTCTGCAACTTAGTGAGACCCTGTTTCAAAACAAAGAATAAAAAATAGGGCTGGGGGTGTAGTTCGGAGGTAGAATGACCTTGGGTTCCATCCCCAGTACTGAAAAAAAAAATGGGAAGGAATCTGAATATTGTTGTCAAGTCCAATCTAAAGTGTATTCTCTCCTCAGAGTATAAGAGGAGAAGGCAAGGATGGAATAGACAGAGGCGATGGAGATGATACCTGGGAAGGATGCATTTACTACCTTTACATGGATCCATTTACATGGCTGTGTCTGTGTGGGGGTAATAGGAGACATCTTTCATCAATATCAGGAGGTACTGCTTGACTGAACTACATCTATAACCATTCTTGCCAACCTGATGGAGACCACTAGCTAATTACTAAAATAATCTGTTAATCAGTCGAGTGGGGTCCTTTTCTTGATGAATAGAGACTTTTAAAAAATACAGCTTAGCCAATGATGATGACTGGGCTAATTTCTAACCACAGCCAATATTTGACTGAGGACTTCCTATTTATCAGCCATGGCTGTTGGAACGAAAGACAGCTGTCTGGGGTTATTTCTAAAAGAGGTTCTACCTACTAAGTTTGTGTTTGTGAATTACAAAGCAGCTTGATTTTCAGGCACTTTCTGAAATTTTGTTTTTCACCAGCTGCCTACTTATTTTTTTAGGTCTAGCCAGAGTGCCATTTGAGAAGCAGGCAGTGGTTCTCGACCTTGGCTGTACAGGAGAATTGCTTGGTGAGCTTTTAAAACTTGCTTATATCAGGGATGTACCTCCCAATGTTCCAGCTTAATTGGTTCAGGGTGGAGTCCAGAATTGATGTTTTCTAATAGGTGTCCCAGATGACCAAATGCAAAGCCAGGATTGGGAAGCATTGAGTAAGCCACTTAGGGGATGTTCTGCTCACCAGTGTGAAGAATCCCAGTTAGCTGAGCTTTCTATTCTATATTTTGGTTTTGATAAAAGAAATTTGATCCAAACATCTACGTGCAAACCTCCACTAGTCAGTAATCATTTTATTTAAAGCTAACTCACATTTTAGTACGAAACTGAAACATCTGCCACCACCTAGATATAATTTGTAACACAATTTAATCCAGCCTTTCTCAAAGTGTATTCTTTTGACTATTCATATCAGAATAATGTAGAGGCATGTCAACAAGCAGATTCCTCAGCCACATTCTAGACCTACTAAATCAGTGTACTTTGGTGGAAGCCCAGGAATTTGCATTACAGCAGTCACTCTGGAGGTTTTGGGGAGAGTAAGCACTAAAGCCCAATTGTATTCAATTAGTGTTAGCCTGTTTGTCCCGAGGGCATTAATATGTCTTAGTATTAGAGTCGCTTTTGTTCTTCTGTTCTTGCAATTGCAAAGCGTCTAGTCTGATGGCCCTCCATCAGCGTCTCCATCAGACCATGTCCTTTTTCCTTTATAGGCTGTTGGCTACTGAGAAGGTCAGCCCCCATTTAATCTTTCTGCCATTTCTGAACAACTAAAAGGTCCCATGTTCTTGCCTCAATTCCATCTCAAAGCAAGCAAGAAAGAAAAATGAGTAGCAGCATGATGTCACATGTCTGCTTAGGAACTCCATGACTGTCTATTTCCAATTAGCAGTTTCTCTGCCAGCCGGGCTCTGAGTCCCTCCAAGCTTGCCCTGCTATCAGGTATCCAGCTGCTTAGTGTTTACTGATTTATTTGGATCAGATAGTTCCTTAATAACTGTCTTGCACAGGATCAAACACCTCTGCTTTTTGGCATAGTTTTTTTTTCCTGAGGAGTTTAGACTTACAAGGCCAAGCTCTACCCATGATGTTGAAACCCTACGATTAGAAAGAAGAGTGTATTGTAGCTATAAAATGGTCTATCCATGCATATGAAGTCTTTCAGATTTCTGCTTTGCTATTGTCCCTCTCCTGGTTCTGACCTTTCTAATAATAAACAGATTCTGAATGCCTGAATACCTTCCTCATGCCTGTCTGTCTCTCTCTCTCTCTTATACTGGAGATTGAACCCAGGGGCATTCTACCTCCAAGCTACACCCCAGCCCTATTTTTTTATTCTTTATTTTGAAACAAGGTCTCACTAGGTTACAGAGGGCCTCACTAAGTAGCTGAGACTGGCCATGCATCTGCAATCCTCCTGTATCAGCCTCCCAAGTACCGGGATTACATGTGTGCACCATGCCCGGCTTCTACTCTCATATCTTCTTAAAATCAAGCTGCCTTGAATCAATCCAATTCCCAGTTGCACTGAAAAATTAAGGTGATGGCTTAAAAGGTCAAATTGAATGTATGCTCTATCCCAATCACACAGAAGTACCAGAAAAAATTATTTAGTCAAATTAAGAAGAATCAAGTATAAATCTTAAAAATGATAATCAGTCATGGAAATAAAAATTTTGACAGATAGGCTACAGTATAATTTAGACACAGACAAGAAGAGAATTAGTGATTTGAAAGGTAAAACTGACATTTTTTTCTGTATGCAATGCAGACATTAGGTACAAAGGCGAGAATACCAGTGCCAATCTCAATATCCTGTACAGGGAAGGGACAGCGTGGGAAGCGACCTGGGGGAAAGCTTACCAAGTGCTGTGTGCATGTATGTCACTATCACTGTGAAACTATAATGAACCAATAAATGTATAAAAATCTAAAAAATAAAGTCACTTTATAGGAAAAAAAGTAGAAATACAATGGAAATTGATGGGCATAGGGTATAGCATGAGGAACCCCTACTTATATCTATAAACTCCAACCTATAACTGAGCAAAGAATAGGATAATAATGGAAAGACAAGATTTAGAGAAGTGATGACTAAGTATTTTCTAAACATGGAGACAAGTTTTTCTAGAGATAAAATAGCAAAATATCAGAATGCCAAAAAGAATTGAAAACAACAAACAAATTCTTTGATGGATTCCATTGTGGTAAAATAGTAGAACACAAAATGCTAAAGCTGCCCAGAATTGACTACATGGAAGTGGCAATCAGACTGATAGGCTTCTCTCACCAGTGGATGCTAGAAGACAACGGGCACTATTCTGAAACATTCCAAACCCAGAACTTCATGTCCACCTGTGAAGAACTAACCGAGGCCTATTCAAAACACTGCTTTATTCTTTTGGTAAGTTTTCGTGGCTGTCAGTGATTAGTGGTGAGTTAAGAGACCCCTTCTGCACAGTCTTACCACTCAGGAGGATGTTCTAATGAAAGCAAGTCTCAGGCTGAATTCTGCTTCACTGACAGTTTTTGTAGGCAGGCCCAAATAACAGTCATACTTGGTTTTATAAGGTCAATGAAATTCTATTTCTCTGTCCTTTAGGTATTTCTATGAATGCCTTGCATGAAACACTTTCCAGGGGCAGATATGACAATATTTTAGAAGCAGGATCAGCTGAACTTTCTGTTGGATCAAGTGACAGAGTCCTCTAGTCAGTGGTGGGATATAGGTCAAAGGAAGCTTATTGCTCTCCAGAAACTGCAGCTGTGGCGTTAGGTTGATTGTTCATGCAGAAGCAGAGCAGATGCCTGGATGATATTTTCAACTACTTCATGTAGCCTGACCACCAATTATTTCAGCAATGAAAAGACATTTCTATGCCATTATATGAGTTAACATGTTCTCTTTGTGATCTTAGATAGCAGTATTTAGAGAGCTTGCAGAAGTTGCCTCTAGGGAGTGGAATCTTGAATTAGATCTTTCAAATTCTAATTAACAACCCTTCAAGGGTTTATTATTGATTGGGGTACTTCCAATCTTAACCAGACCGTATTACAAGTAGCATACATCCACAGATATATGCCATGCTATCCTTGCTGAAATACTTTAAAGCAAACCATAGACTATAGAACACCAGCTAAATGATATTTAAAGAGTGAGGAAAAAATAAGAACATTTTTAGACTGAGAGAACTTGGAGAGTTTACTACTTAGATTTAGGAAGAAAAAATAAAAGGTGTCCTAAACAGGAATAAAAACAAACCTAGAAGAAAGATATGAAAAGCAAACAATAATTTATGCATATGTTTAAAAGGAAAACATAACTGAGATTCTGGTCATGGAATAACAAAGGTTTGAGCCTGGGTTGGTCGGGGGTGGGGGTAATGCGAGCTAAGCTTTAGGAGGTAGGTACAGACACCAAATAATTTTAGATCTGGTTGTAAGAATATAAAGTTAAGAATCTGTTTTAAAATCTAAAGAGCAGCCGCTTAAAGAATAGAAAGTGAAACTTTAAAATCAGGAACAGGAACCAGAAGATTGTGAGTATAAAACTGTAGAAAACAATGGCTTGAAAGGCATGCACTAAACTCAAGTAGTGATTCTCTGGGGTGAAGGTGAGGGGTGAGAGAGGAGGTAAGAACGAGGTTCACAAAGAAAGAGTAAAGAAAAGGGTTTTGATGGGGGATATGGAATTGAGAAATAGTATTTTCTATTTTTTTTTTTTTCATTATTTAAAAGGAAGCCTTGCCAGGCATGGTGGTGCATGCCTGTAATCGCAGTATTTGGGAGTTTGAGACAGGAGGATCGCAGGTTTGAGGACAGCCTAGTGAGACCCTGTTTCCAAATAAAAAATAAATTGGACTTGGAGTGTAGCTCAAAGGCAGAATGCCTCTGGTTTCAATTCCCAGTACCACACACACACACATACAAAATAAATAAAAGGAGCCGGGCATGGTGGCGCATGCTTGTAATCCCAGCATTTGGGAGGCTGAGACCGGAGGATCCGGGTTCACAGCCAGCCTCAGCTACCTAGTGAGGCACTCTGCAACTTAGTGAGACCCTGTTTCAAAATAAAGAATAAAAAATAGGGCTGGGGGTATAGCTCGGAGGTAGAATCCCCCTGAGTTCAATCCCCAGTACCTAAATAAATAAATAAATAAATGGATTTTTTTTTCTTAATGGTACTGGGGATTGTACCCACAACTCCACAAATGCTAAGCAAGCATTCTTCCACTGAGTTACAACCCCAGTTCTTTAAAAAAAAATTTTTTTTTGAGTCAGGGTCTTACCAAATTGCCTAGGCTGGCCTTCAACTTGGTGATCCTCCTTCTGAGTCTCCTAAGTCTCTGATATTATAAGCATGTGCCACTGCACCCAGCCAAAAAAAGGAAAGTCTTAAAACAAGAAAAGCACAGGTTACAACTTTGGATCAACTTGGTGCGAGAGCCTGAAGGCAATCAAAGACCCAGGTGAAAGGCACACAGACTGAGCACTCTGAGTGCAAGGACCAGGTGGGTTAGCTATGGTATTAAACTCACAGTAGGTGCTCAATAAATGCTTGTAACTCACATTTGACTCTGAACACTCAGCTGATTTCTTTCTTTCTGGGAATTCAAATCCCTCCAATGAATTATCGTTCTTTGGAAGTCCAAGATTGCTCTTGAGATTCTCTGCTGTTCCCTTTCTCAATATGTTCCTTCCCAGGACACCCTGATGCCCAACACACCTCTTTCAACTCATCTCAGAATGTCTGGCTTCAAGTGTTTTCCAATCACTTGGGCCCACAGAAGCTTATAAACGCCTCTATTAAAGAATATGGTGCTAAGTCCTGGGAGCATTTGAGGAACACATCTCTCCACACCAGTCCTCACCATGGCTGCCCTATATCTGGGTGGACTGTGCATTCTCTACCTTCAGCTATCTGGGCTGAGTTCCCTGCCTTCCTGGGGGTTATGGTGGCCTTCATCTCTCTTTGTGGAAGTGTGCTCATCCTATCTCTATGTCTCTAAGAGAACCTTCACTGATGGAGAATGAATATTCTGCCACATAGAGATGCCCCCAAAAGAAGTGGAATACCAAAAGGAGTGAACCTCAGGTCATTGGAAGTGGTCAAGCTGGTGGCAACCAACATTGCAGGCTTAGGCTGGAAGGCCTCTGGGAGTCAAGGAGTCTGGGACCATTGGCCCTAACCTCTAGAATCAGGTTAAACCCTAGAAAATATGTGCATACAGTGGCCTCTAAGCAACCTCTAAGGGATTCATGCAAAGAAGTGTCACCATTGGTGGGGATCCTGAGATCACATGCCTTGTCAGATTGGTGAGATATTTTCTGGTGCCTCTGAGGAAAGTCCCAATCTAGATGGTCATATGTTCCATCTGTGAATACAGCTCTCTTGCTACTGTTTCCCTGAGCAGTGCAGAGCTGGCCAGGGACTTCTGTGAGAGAAGGTATTCTCTTTGCAACTAGGAAACGGGATGAGATTCTTTCTGTAGTCTTTGGTGGGATATTTAGAAATTAAACTTATTCATCTGTTGATGAGAATCTTGGCTGATTCCATAGTTTGGCAATTGTGAATTGTGCATCTATAAACATAGATAAACATGCATGTACACAATAGAATTTTACTCAGCCATAAAGAAGAACAAAATCATGTCATTTGCAGGGAAATGGGTGGAACTGGAAAACATTATGCTAAGTGAGATTAGTCAGTCACAAAAAGTAAAAAAATTGTATGTTCTCTCTAATATGCGGAAACTAGGAAGAAAGTGGGTCATAGGAGGGACTCTAGATGAAGAAGGAGAAACCTTAGATGAGCAAAGAAGGTGACTTAACTGAAGGCGATAAGGAGGGGGGAGAGAAACACCATAATGTACATGATGTACTTTCACAAATGTATCAAAGTCAGTCACTAAACTGAACTTGAGAAGGAGGGAGGGCGAGGGAGTGGGGCAGGAATTGGGGAAGGTTAAATGAGAAATGTGTGCATGTATGCCTTTACCAGCTTGTACCTAACAAAGATGTATGGCTACAATGCACCAAAAAAAAAAAAAATTAAACTTATTTTACCATGGCTTGAAATTTGGTATTTACTGCATTATACCTTTATGAGTTATTATTAATTGACAGGTTTTAGCTCCTTAATTCATTTATAATCTTCTAGGGGGAAAAACTGTATATTGTACTTTGTGTCATCCCCAGTGTCTAACAGAGTATTCTACACCATTTGGGGGTCACTGATCATTTATTGCATCATTGGCAGAAGCCAATATAGA
Organism: Graphiurus murinus; assembly: GCA_004027655.1. Classification (NCBI taxonomy): domain Eukaryota; kingdom Metazoa; phylum Chordata; class Mammalia; order Rodentia; family Gliridae; genus Graphiurus; species Graphiurus murinus. Next base: position 18,011 of record PVLC010022271.1, on the reverse strand, counting down.
ACTTGATAGAAATAATTCAGGTTAGGCTCATTTTAAAGGTGTGTGTGTGTGTGTGTGTGTGTGTGTGGTGCTGGGGATTGTATCCAGGACCTCATGCATGCTAGGGTTGGGGGAGAATGGGGACACAGTGTAGGACGTTCACAGTGTACACAGTTATCCCAAGGGTGGACTGACTCACCAATGCCCTGTTCATCATTAATTTGAGTTTCTTCTTGGGAGATCAACTCCCTGGCTCTTCTAGCTACCCCTGTGTGTCAACTGAATGTGTCCTACACACACAGGGATTTCCAGTAGGTAGCTTTTATCCTACCACATGGAAGTGAAGCTGATAAGGATGGACAGGCATTAGATGTCCAGAACAGGTGCATGTGTACTGCCTTGGGATGGAATGCTCCTGTGACATCTGGGAGGGGCTCCTGTAGTCCCAGCCTGCATTCCACACCTGGGTATTACTGATTCCTGTCTAACAATTACCGTAGCATATCAGCTGTGGGTCCTAGGCCAGCTCCTCCTCTCCTGCCCTCTGTCCTGAGCACCCAGCTCTGCTCAGCATGCTCTGGGCTCAGCATACTGAGACAGCTGACGGAACAGTGGGAGGAAGGCTTTGGCTCTGATGAGTGGTCACCTCTGCTGAGGTGGCATTTGAGGAAACTCAGTTCCCAGAGGCATTTGCATTTTAATAGGTGACTCTCAATCCAGAGAATTCCACAGGATCATGAGGTTGAATCTTCAAGGTGCAATTTGGGCACTTTCACAGTCCAGGGGGTGGGAAGGGGCCTCTGGAACATCACGCAGGAGGATGTGGTCCAGGGCCTACAGCTTCCATCTTCTGAAACAGGCACACTAGGAAACTCTACTCTCAGACCACATAGGTACAGTGGTGCCTCCCACGGACATGGCCAGCCCTCTGCTCAGAGCAGGGTTCTGGGACAGGGAATTCCCTTCTTTGAATAACTCTGCCAGGTAGGAGCTGTGCAGCCTAAAAGACTACCTGGGTTTGCATTCCTGTCTACTCACCAGCTGTGGGACTTTGGGCAAGTTACTTAAACTTAAAACGTCTCAATTTCTGCATCTGTGAAATGGGGATAATAATAATTCCTACCTCGTAGGGTATCTGAGGATGAAATGAGTTATTTTATGGCAAGTGCTAAGAATTCTTGGCATAGTAAGTGCTTGTCAAACATATACAATGGCAGCATGGGAATGATTGCCAAGGGAATGAGGCTGTAAGGAGTGGTAGAATCCCAGGGTTCAAGTAACACTCTGCTAACTAGCAGCTGTGTGGCCTTGGGTGAATTGTTTAGCTTCTGTTATAGATATAAGATATCCCCTAAAGAGCTCATTTATTCATATTTGGGATTGATATAATTGAGTCATACAGGTTGTAATCCTAGAAGTGGATAAATCCATTGTAACAGATTTACCTGGGTGGACCTGGTAGGCTGGTAGGGAATGGCTGGAGGAGGTGTCCCTGGGGTGTAGCCTTGGAGATTATATATATGGTTCCTCCTTCCCTGGCTCTCTCTCTCTCACCTCTGGTCTTCATGACGTGAGCAGAGGCCATGTTCCCTCCCTCTCTCCACTTCCTGTCACCATGCCCTGAGATCTGCAGTCCCTGGCCTCACATAGACTGAACCTGAAACTGTAAGGAAAGAAATCTTCTTTCCTCTAAGTTACATGGTCAGTCTTTAGGTTATAGCTGTAAGAATGCTGATGGATACAGCCTCTTGAAGTCTCAGTTTCTCACTTGTGAATACTGATACCAAGTGCTTCCAAGAATTAAATGAGATGAGGGATGTAAAGTGTGGAGGACAATGTCCCGCAGGATGTGGTTTCAAGAAATGTTATATTCCTAGTAAAATGTCTCATGGAAGACTTAACTGAGTCTTGCATGAGAGATGGAGTCACTGTGGTGAAACTGAGGAGGAAGCTTTGTCCTTACGGGGCTGGGGTGGGAAGGAGAGAAGATGCGCTAGGCATGGAAATGAAGTGGGAGGTAGGGGATGGGGACCGAAAGGAGGTGGGAGAGGGGTGGGAGAAATGGGGCTTCCTGATTATAATCAAGGTGGCCATCCTTTGGGAAATAACTCTACTGTTATAAGATCCCCTGGATTTTAAAGGCTAAAATAAAATGCTTGTTTTCTGGGGGAGGGGGCAGGAATGTAGAATATTGGGACTTGAAAGGGTCTGAGAGTTCTTGCTATCCAAACTAATTTTAGGAGAGAGCTCCTGGCACCTGGGGGGTGACTAGGGAGGGAGAAAGAACACTAGCTAAAAATTGCTGTCCTTGAAGTCCAGGTCAGTGTGGGCATCCTTCATTGAGCTGGGCATTGAAGTCCACCATTCTTCCTCAGTGGCACCAACATAAGGTGAATGGATCGTCTTAGGACCAACATAAGGTGAATGGATCGTCTTAGGACCAACATAAGGTGAATGGATCGTCTTAGGACCAACATAAGGTGAATGGATCATCTTAGTTGTGGACTGCCGGATCCCAATAGCCACTTTGGTGGCAGCAAGAGGCCAGGCAAGAGTGGACTATACAGAGAACAGCCCTGTTTGGCTGAGTGTGGAAGGCAGGCTGGCTATTACTGTGGGACTGTGGTTATTAGAAAAATACTGGACTTACCTGAATTATAGAAAGTGAGTTTTAAAAATTATTAGTATTATTATTGTTGTTTAGAACAGAGAAAGAGTACATACACAAGCAAGTGCGCTGTCTGTGCTTAGACTTAGAGGAACAGGCCTTTGCTTTTTCTGGAGTAAAGATGGCAGAGTTTAGTGCTATAGCATTTCGTGTCCTACTGGGCTTTTGGTCAGAAAACATAACCATACTGTAACAAGAAATCTAGATGGGCACAGGCTTCCTGGAGCAGAAATTTGTAACCACTTTGAAATGCAAATATTCTTTTCCCCATTTAATTCTCATGACCATCCTATGAACAGATACTTGCCTACATTTTAGGGATGAGAAAACCCTTATCCTAGAGAGAACACAGCAGCTTGCCCCCATTTCGTGGTGGAAGTAGTTTTCAAACTCAGGCTGCCTGACTCCAAATCCCACTCCACTTTCTGTACCCCATTCCCTCCATGAGATTTCATAGTCCCTGTGCAAAGCACTCTGAGTGTTAGAATTGAATACAATGGCGGTCCCACAGCTCTCGTTCATTTTTCTTTATTGCTGGGGGTCTAGGCTTCTTTAAGCCCATAAATAATACATAAATTAGTATGTAGAGCTGATTCCCACACTTTTTCAACAGACCCTCAGTTCTTCCTGAGATCAATAAAGCTTAAAAGAAAGGAAAAAGCCAACTCAGCTGGTGTGTGGCTCGTGGCCCCCGCTGCAGCACAGACCCCCTTCCTGGAGAGTGAGCCATGCTCCATGGCTCAGCTTTCTTGTCCCTAATGAGTTGGGATGTGGATGTGCATTCAAAATCTAGTCAGGACTAAGTAAGTGCGCTTAGATCCACGCCGCTGATTAAAAACAGAAATACATTTCTGGTGGAGGGGCTGTGTAAGTGAAGAAGGAGAGAGAGAGGAGTCTGAGATTTCTTGTCTGCACAATGACTCCCTGGAACATTGCTGTGCCACGGGCTACCAGGCTTTCCACGGGGGCCATTAAAGGTGGAATCCCACAATAGAACAAAAGGAAAATAACTAAGGATGACAAAAACAACTGGATATATTAGAAAAAGCAGCAAGAAAATATCCATCATTGGTTCAACTTAAAGAAACTGATCACTAAGAACCCAGGGCTGTTGCCAAATCCGGCTCCTGCCTTGGTGCAAATGGAGAAGTGGAACCTTTTCCAGCCACACAGGGCCTGATGGGGGCTCATCTTCGGGCTTTATGCAGTGACTTCTCCTTGCCCAGCTATTCATGGTGCCTTGAGTGTCCATATGTAATTCAGTCGTATTTCCAACAACTTCTTTTCTCAGATTTTCCTTTTTTTAGAAAAAAAAAGTCTAGTAGCTACCTTTTTTCCACGAGCATGAAGCTGCAGCCTCTGACATGATATGCAGATAAAAGATGTCACGGGGATAAGAGCTGGAGAAAGCTTTAACGAGGAGAGCTTAGACCATTTTCAAAGCTCCTCTGCAGTGCACGGAGGGACCGCAGAGCTGGCGGAGCGCAGGGTGACATGCGGTGTCAGCGGGCTCCAGTTCTTGCTCAGGCCTCGCTCTGATGAGCCGGGCCATCGTGGGACTGTTTGAACAGACCAAAGAAAAATATCAAAAGGCAAATTGGAGTCAGGGAGAAAATGAATAGCCCATGATCTCCAAGGGAGATTACAGAGGTAATGACAAAGCAGTCAGGTTTTTAAAGGGGCTGTTATTCCAAGAAAGGTAATTTTGTTCAACTTTTTTTTTTTTAAATGGAAAAGAGGATGAAGAGATCAGTACTGGCTAAATCATCACTGTCAGATAAAAGATAAATCTTTCATTAGGAAACATTTCTTTGCATGCCCTTTTGACATTGAGAATATATTTGGTATGAGGCTTTGGGGCTTTATCACAACTGTAATATGCTAAAATAAACAAAACTACAACATCATAATTTAATTGGAGATGAGCAGCCATAAAAAATATGGAAGAGAACTTTCAAGATTAATAGTGCATATTCCCTATAGGAGCCTTGGTCTTTTTAATAAACTTTTAAGATCCATACTTGCTGAATGTTTGCCTATTCAGCAAACAGGCTTGGATAACAAAAGGAATTGCATTGGTCTCCCAGAGAATCAGGTGTAAACTTCTATCCAGCATCTTCCAAGGCCTGCAAAGCTTGGATCCCTAAACAGGTCTCATGTCCCAGGCTACTGCCCAGACCGTGCCTCTGCCCTCAGAGGTTTATTGATCACCCCAGTTCCTTCTCTCCACCTTTCCAATCCCTGCATGCCATCCAGCCACCTACACATCAAAGATGCTCCTCATTCTGAAATCAGTAGGAGACCATTATGAAGGCCATCTTGCTAACTTCTGCTGGGACCTGGTGGTTCTTCCAGGTTCCTTTTCCCTTCTCCCATCACCCCAGTCCTATGTCTACCTTCCACTAGGATGATACACCTGCCAGGATTTCTGGGACTGGCTTTGTGCCCCATGCTTTGACTTCCTTACGCAGTCCTGAGTCACCTTGTGGTCTTCTTGCACGTCCCCAGGGGGAGTTCTGCCATGTGGCTGATCCTCACTTGTCCTTGTGCAAATTCTTGAGCTCACTGCCTTGTGTCAGCCCCTAACTTCTCTGGACATTGGCCTCTGGCTGGAGCTCCTCCTCTTGCCTGCAGCTGTATTCTTGTCTCAGTATGCATCCTGCTTGGACAAATATCTTCCCCAGGCTTCCAAACCCTTAGCTTCATTTACAAAAAATCTACCTCAGTAGGAAGAGTTTATGAGCATACCTTTTAGCTCTGCCAATAACATACTCAGAGTCTCTCTGTTTCGGCTCCATTCTCTTGTGACTCATATTCCTCATCTTCTATCCAGTATTTTTTCTCTACTAACAGTCTCCATTACTTGTAATGTATACTTCTTAAAAGTTTCTGCTTCGACATGGCTGATCTTACCCTTCCCATTTATGCACATGCACACATATGCACATTCTCTCTCTCTCTCTTTTATATATACACATATGTATATATATATATTTACCATTTCTCTCTAGTGTGTGTGTGTGTGTATGTGTGTGTGTGTGTGTGTGTGTGTGTGTGAGTGTATACACCTTTAAGTGTCCCTTACTGTCTGGTATTTTTGAGAAATGTTATTTGTCTAGCTTACAACTTACTTTTTTGTTTCCTTGTTTATACATGAGGCCCAGAACAAATGAACAAATAAACAAAACAAAAAATGGAGATTAATGATTGTATGAATTGCTTATCCTTGGGTCAGGTGCCTTGTCTTTAGTCTGGGCTAAAGGTTGTTCATCCATAGAAGGGACTATGTGCCTGACACAGGCTTCTGCTTAAGGACTTAGTGTGAGTCAGGCATCAAGACGTGTCTCATACTTATCACACTTTATTTATTATCAGAAGTTCACATTGACATAATCAAAAGGATCTTACTATTCCAGATGGATTAGAAAGTGGCCTCAGATCCTTCTAGGTTGAAACAGTTCACTAAGTTAACCAATGCTCAGGGAAATAAAGTCAATAGTATTAGATTCTGAAATCCTGGGAAAAAATTCCAAAGAACAAACAAAACCCCCCAAAAGCAAAACCCATGGAGAAGCAGCTTTGTTTATAGTGGAAAGAGTATCAAATAAGGCCCAGAAAGCTTAAGTTGTAATTATCTGTCTCCTTGTCCCAGGCATTTCGCTGGGGCTGCAGTAGACACAGACCCTGCCTAGATCCTCTATTGGCCAGTGACCCATCCCCTAGCCACTTCAAGCTCCCTGCTCCTTTCTTTGAACCACCTATTGCTGATAGGACAGTAGTGCCCCCAGCACAGGGTGGCTATGCCAAAGCCCTTCTGATGAGACTACACCTTCCTGAGGGCACACCTGGATCAGCACTGTCCTCCTTCCTATACTGCTTCACTTACCTCCACAGAGTTTTCCAGGAGATCACTCCTTGGTAAATTATCAGGGTTTGCTTCTAGGGAACATGACCCAGGGCAGACTCAGTTTACTTCCCTGCGAGGTAGGAGGTTGGGTTGATAAGCTCTGTGTCTCTTCCTGATGGTTATTGTTTTTTTGTTGAGCATTATCTCATTTAACTTCCCAAGTAGATAAAAGATGGAGGAAAGTTAGTGACAATATTGGAATAGTTGTTTCTATGTAGCTTACTATATACATTTGAAATCAGCTGAGGGTGTGTTAGCCAGCCAGATCCTAACACTTCCTTTAGGTACTCCTGTGGGTTAGTCAGCTTCACATCATGATTATGAAATGGTTATGAGAGTAAAGGTTAGCTGGCCATGGTGGTGCACCCCTGTAATCCCAGTACTTGTGAGGCTGAGATAGGAGGATCGCAGGTTTGAGGCCAGATTTAGCAACGTAGGGGGACCCTATTTCAAAATAAAATGTTGAAAGGGCTGGGGGTGTAGCTCAGAGGTAGAATGCCCATGGGTTCAATTCCTAGTACCACACCCAAAACCAAAAAACAAGAACAAAAAAGAGTGACATTTTATCTTGGTTCATAGTTTTGAAGGTTCTAGCCCATGATCAAGTGGCCCTTATTGCTTAGGACCTCTGTGGCAATGGCAGGATGTGCATGGGGAGCAAATGTGGGAAGGGGGGGAAAAAAAAGGAAAAGGAAGAGATCATCCCATCCCACATCTCCTTCAAGGGCACACCCCCAGTGAGGCCCCACTTCTTAAAGATTCTACCGATTCCCAATAGTGCTAACTTGGAACCAATCTTTATTTATTTGTTTAATAAATAATAATTAATTAATTAGCACTGGGGATCAAACCCAGGGTCTCATACATACTAGGCAAGTGTTCTGCCACTGAGCTATACCTTTAGCCCCATGGGACCAAGCCTTTATTTAACACATCGATTTTGGGGACACTTACCCAAGCCCTAGTACCCTGACACTAGGATGCAATGGAGTTCTAGGGGTGAGCACTGACTGTGGAGTGATCCTTTCAGTGTAGGATACCATGTGTGCACAAGTTGACGACTTGCTGAACCATGCAGACAGTCCAGGGTGCCACATTTCTGGAATGTAGACCTATCCAGTCCTGTGTTAGCCTGACTTGGGACTTGGCAACAACACCTTTGTACATATTTGGAAGTCTCACATGCTATTTTTTATATAGAACAATTTGTATGTCATTCAGGAGGCAGGCTGTATTACAGATTACTCGTATTTAGAAAATGTTAGTAGCATATGATATTTTCAATTCTGGCTTGGGTCATGGAAAAACTGAAGATGAATTAGATCATCAAAATTAATATGCAAATCAAAACTACCTTGAGATTTCACCTAACTCCAATCAGAATGGCAATCATAAAAAACATGAATAACAACAACTGCTGGTGAGGGTGTGGAGAAGTAGGAACCCTAATACATTGTTGGTGGGATTGCAAACTAGTGCAACCACTTTGGAAAACAGTATGGAGGATCCTCAGACGAATGGGAATGAACCTACCATATGATCCAGCAATAAGACTTCTGGGTATCTACCCAAAAGAATGGAAACCAAAATATCAGACCGACGCATGTGTATCTATGTTTATAGCTGCACAATTCACAATAGCCAAACTATGGAAGCAGCCAAGATGTCCAACCACAGATGAATGGATTACAAAACTATGGGATATGTACACAATGGAATTTTACTCAGCCATAAAGAAGAACAAAATCATGTCATTTGCAGGGAAATGGATACAACTGAAAAACATTATGTTAAGTGAGATTAGCCAGTCACAAAGAGTAAAGAAGCATATGTTCTCCCTAATATGTGGATGCTAGGGAGAAGATAGGGCAAAAGAGGGTCTCCAGATGAAAAAGGAGAGGCCCTCGATAAGCAAAGAAGTTGATTTAACCGAAGGGAATGGAAGGGTTGGGGGACACCCTAATGCACACGATGTACACAATTATATTAAGGTCACTCACTAAACTGAACTTGAGAGGGAGGGAGGGTGAGGGAGTGGGGTGGGAATTGGGGAAGGGGTCAAATGAGAAATGTGTGTACATATGTTATTATCAATTTGTACCTAACAAAGATGTATGCTTACAATGCATGAATTATTACAACAAAAAATGCTAAAAAAAGTTAATATGACAAAAAGCCCTGCAAAAGACAGGATCTTCTCCCAAATTACAACTCTTACAGCATAGTTCCTCCAGAGTGACTTTTGTGTGCGTGCGTGTGTGTGTGTGTGTGTGTGTGTGTGTGTGTGTGTTAGTGCCAGAGATTGAACCCAGGGGCACTCTACCACTGAGCTATCTCTCCCTCCCCCCGCAACACACACACTTTTTTTTCTAAAAATTTTGAGACAGTGTCTTGGTAAGTTGCAGAGGCTGGCCTTAAGCCTACTGCTTCAGCCTCCTTAATAGCTCAGATTACAGGAGTCACTATCCTTGGTTACAATAACTGTTATAACCATCCAATAACTATTTCTGTCCTTGAAAGTTAATATTTGCCAGAACTTTATCATATGACCATTGTTAAGTAGCTATGACTTACTTTCACTTAGGAAATCTTATTAAATGAAACTACTGAACATGTAGTATCTGAGCTGAAATTCAAGACTTAGACTCTTCTAACTTCATCTTGTTAGTGTAACATGGCAACCAACACTCCTGTGGCTAAATGATGCTAGCCATAAGTGAGAGATGACTATTCCCAAAGGGTTTTATGAGAGCTTAGGGAATGTTACTGAATCCCAGTCCCTGCCCCAGTTTGCCAAATCAAAATAACTGGGACAAACCTTTAGGAAGAAATAAAAAGAAATGTATTGACTTGCTAGCAAATCAGAGAAACCAGTGAACTTAAGTGTTGAGGAACAAACGCTGGATTCTTCCCAAACAAAGGAATCAAATCTCTTTTAAGATGAGTTAGCTCTTCAGGGGCATGCTGGTGTGTTTATCAGAAGGGACACAATTCATGTTTAAGTCCTCCTTGAGTCAGTTCTTAACTCAGATCCACAAGTACCAGGTTCCCTTCCATCGTAAACTAATAAGAACATATTATTTGTTAACAGGGGATGAATAAGAAGGGGAGGAAAAATGTCAGCTTTGAAATAGGCCATCTGCTAGCTTCCAGGGTCAGAAGCAGGCCCATTTTACAGAAACACTTGGAAAGACTTGCCATACCACCAGTTGGTCTCCAGGTCAGTTCAGTGTCTGCCCAAACACACATACCTAGATGGGGATTACAGCAACATAATTTTCAGAAGGGGTTCCCTGGTGCTTGTCTCCTCGTATCTAAACATGGTCCCAAGCTCATTCTACCTTGGGCTTCACTTTTGAGCTCTTTTTGGGGGCGGTGGTAGGAGAAGACAGAATTTTGAATAACTGGTACCTACTCAAACTTATACTAACTTCCCTGCCGTATACCAAAGAGACCCATGCAGTGGACTCCAGGTTCCTCTGACTGTTTTCTATGTGTCCTTTTCAGTTCTTTCCCCCTAAAATCCAGGGCATCCAGCTTCCAGGGTCCAAGAGAGGAATTCTAGAATGGTTCAATGGAGATAGGACCAGGAGGTATGAGACCATGTTCCAAAGACCAGTGTGAACTTAGCCAAGTCAGCTTACCATCTCAGACATATATTTCCTCACCTGAACAGAAGGGGTTGGGAATAAATGCCACTTTTAATTACATATTTAGATCATATAAGGCTCCAGAAATCATTAAGACCAATCTCCTCATTGATGGATGAAGAAATGGGGCCCCAAAAGTCACTTCTCCAAAATCCCAGCTCCTTGCTGAGTCACTCAGCAATGTAGTCACCATCACCATGATTATTTACTGGACACCTACCAGGTTTGGCACACCTGGCCACCCCCAGCTTGGATGATGCAGGTAACTGTATTAGTCAGCTTTCCATCTGTATAACAAAATACCTGAGATGATCAGATTATAAAGAGAAAAAACATTTATTTTGGCTCATGGTTTTGGAGGTTTCAGCCCACAACTGGATGGCCCTGTTTCTTTTGGGCCTGTGGTAAGGCAGCACACTATGACAGTAGCATGTGGCAGAACAAAATGGCTCACTTCATGGCTGGGAAGCAAAAGAGGAGAGAGGCAGGGGTCCTACTGTTCAAAGATAGACCCACAATGACCTAAGCACTTCCCACTAGATTCAAACTCTTCACAGTCTCACTACTTCCCAATATTGCCACCCTGGAACCAAGACTTTAACACCTAGGTCTTTGAGGAACATTCTAGATCCAAACTATAACAGCAACTCAGAGTCAGTTTTATGGTTTGGCTTACAGGTAGACTTTAAGGCCTGCTGGGCAGTCCTTTGTACCTAATTTGCATGTATACTTTGTGCCCAGTGTGAGTAGAGTATGTGAAAAAATGTTAAAACTTTGGGTTGTCACCGAGTTCCTTGCATACCTGATGCTGTGGGTTAAATGTGTCCCCTCCATATTCCAGGTGTTGAAATGTAATGGCTAATGTGATATGACTCAGAGATAAGTCCCTCATTAGGTGATTAGGCCATGTGGACTCCTCTCTCATGAATGGGATCTGGGCCCTAATGAAAGAGGCTTCATACACTGGTCAGCTCTATTACCCTTTCATTCTCCTCACGTAAGAACACAGCACCCCTCTCTTCTGGAGGATGCAGAAACAGGGTGGCATTTTAGAAGCAGAGCCACTGGACTCTCACTGGCCAGCACCTTGATCTTCCAACCTACAGAACTGTGAGAAATAAATTGCTGGTTTTAATAAATTACCAAGTCTCAAGTAATCTGTTAGAGCAGCGCAAAACTGACTGAGACACCTAAAGGGTGAGGTACTGCAATGCTCAGTTGGTTGTGGAAGCAGTGAGCATGGCCACCTTGGGACACTTGGCACTAGGCTGTTCCCTGCTCAGGACACAGTATAGTAGAGGTAGAGAGGAGGTGAGGTACAGGACACCAAGTTGGTGACAGAAGGGTTTGGGGTATTCCTCAGCATACTTCCTGGTGATACTAACTTCCTTAAAAGAGTGTGACAGATTCCCTAGTCCCACAGAAGGGATGTACTGTTAGTTGTTTTCCAGAGCTGAGCTGAAACCACACTTGATTGTCCCACAAGGACAGAGTTAGAGAACAGGGATCCACATGAGAACCTTTTCAAATTGCTTGCTGAGAAGCACTCTGCTGTGTGTGTGTGTGTGTGTGTGTGTGTGTGTGTGTGTGTGTGTAGGGAGAAGAGGGGAACAGAGGAAGCCTGAGGCAGAGTTTGGGGAGTCCTTTACAAGTGAAGGTTGCCACCATTCCTTGGTGACCATGTTCCTTTAAAAGAGAAAGGGGTTAGTTCCCACTCAGATCTGTATCTCCCTGGGGGAAGGCAGGAGAAGAATTTCTTGTTAATGAACCTAGAAGTTTGAGAGTTCATAAATGCTAAATGGGGAATTGAATTATTAGTTAGACCCTTTGATAAAAGCTTGATTTCAGGGTCTCAGTGGGGGTGGATGGGGTGGGGATTGAGGATAGCATGGGTGCCCCCCTGAGCAAATGAATCTTGGAAAAGACCTCAAATCATGAAGCCTCATCTCCCTTCTTCCACGAGCCTTCATCACAGAACAGCCCAGGCAGATAATTGTGCAGCTTCTGTTTCAATTTTTCCATTGACAGGAACCTTACTCATGACAATAATAGTTTGGAACATGCCTCTGTGGGCTGGCTTTAAGTGTTAGAATCTGCTTCCTTGCACAAAGTATGCTGTCCCTCTGCCATAGCTCTGCTCTCTTGATCTAAACGATTACATTGACTTCCAACATAGTGTCATTCCAGAGAGCTACTGTGCAGCTCCCACCTTTACTCTTCCCCTGTGAAGTGTTCTCTTTTTCAGGCTCAGTATGCTCACTTCATTCTGTTGTTGATCGTAGCACACAACTCTAGATTTCTTCCTGTCCTTCTAGATGTTTTCTGATCATTAGGAGAGTTATGGCCTGGCCACTTTCTTCTCTCTGGAGTCTGGGAAGATCACAGAACAGGACTTTCCTACATGTGGAGGTTAGGAATTTCAGAGCTTTCCTGATAACTTTTTTGCACAGTGGGGCCTGTCATATATCTAGCAGCTATCTGTGTTTGTCCAAATGTGGGGGAATGCTTAGGCCTGGGACACTGGTTGTTCTCAAGAAAGGTGAAAAACCTAGGTTGAAAAAGACTTGACTATCTTATTTGGGGATCTGCCTGCTCCCCAGAATGGTCCATTCTTGTTTTCTATCAGGCCATGGCTCTCTTAGGACTCAGAGTCACAAACAAAACAAAACAAAACAAAACAAAACAAAACCAAAACCAAAACCAAACAACAACAAAACAAGTTGGGCCTCAAAAAACAGTATGTAATTACCTGGTATCCCTTACCTCCATCTATCTATTCATCTAATCATTATTTATAAACTGGGGAGGTGGGGAAAAATAATACACTTATCTCAAACAGCACATGGTAAGATCATAGTTACACCTTTTATTTAATTGAAGTCAATATACCTAATTTACTTAAAATCTATACAACTCTAAAAGAGGGTGAAAGATTTTCACATTTATCACAAGGAGGCCATGGGCTTTTAAAAATTCCAAGAGCCCTTGGCTTAGAGCTTATTTGGAAAGTTTAGACCATTCCCTCAATATTTCTATTCTTCCTTCCTCCTGAGATAGGAATAGCTATTTTTACTCTCACTATTTATGACTTACAGTTCAGTGATCCTGAAGAATGAGGAATCTTTTCCTGGCATATCCTATAGATCAACTTACAGGACGTTCCATCCTTCAGGTCTCTGGTTGTTCTCAGAGGGCTGAGACTCAGGAAGAGAAGAGAGATTAATCACAGGAACCAGCATTTCATTGCTGTGCCCTCCCTCTCCATGGCCTGGCCACTCTGAAGGCTACTTCCTTTGAGATGTCCTCAAATCCTTGCTGTTCCTGGGTTTGAAAATTCCAAGGACTCTTGGGTTACCCCAAATTCTTCAGGGAAAGTGAGTCTAGGCCCAAGGTGGCAGATACTCCACTCCCACCATGCACCATGGTGCTGATACCCCAGAGGATGGTGCCCATGGATGCAGACCAGTCAGCAGTAATAACCATCACACATTGCAGAAGGAAACTCACAAATAGTGGGCAGGGAGATATGGCAGGTCTGCAGCCTCCTACTCTACTGCCTGCGTGGGTTCACCCATATGCCCAGCATTTACTCTATCTTCCAGACAAATGTTTTTTGGGTCAAATTTCCCTGATATTTATCTCACTTTAGATCCTGGGGGGATGTTATTACTTTAGCTTTGGTTTATTTAGCCAAACACCTGTCAATTCTAGGTGAGATTTGCCTGTGGCTGGGAAGATAGGGTTTGGTCTAGCCCAACTGGGTTCTAGGTACATAGGTGGTGCTTTATAAATGTGAGTTGGGTGGAAGGTGTGCTGAGCTGATAGCAGGAACAGTCTAGAATTCTTGAATTCTGGACATGATTTCCATGGAGGGAAATCTTCCCTGTATATTGAGAGTGATGAGCCAGCATCATTTTTTTTTTTTTTTTTAAGCCACTGCTATAGAGCAAAGCTGGGAGGGTCATGTGGATTAGCAAGTCTGGAGGTCGAGAAGAAAAACCTAACATCAGGTCAGTGTGTCCACAGACAGGGTATCAGAGGGGCGGCTGGGTCTGACCAGCTCAGGAGGCCTTGGAAAAGGGAGTGGACTATCTCAGGGGAAGCATGTAATTAACAAACCCTCCTTAGTCTTAGTAAGGGGGAGCAGGGCCAGTGACATCATTTCTGGGGCCCAGTTAAAAATGAAATGCCAGGTTGCTTGTAAAAAACTCTTAAGAATCTTAAGATGAGGACAATGGTTGCTAATCACAAGCTTTTATAAGCACAGGCCCTGTGTGACTGTACTGGTCACACGGCCATGAAACTGGAATTAGATGGGAGTCCTTGCCTGTGCCTAGGTCCACCTTGGAGGTGGCAGTGGCAGCATTTTGGGAAAGCAGCTGGAGCTGGTTCCTCTGACGTGCTCCCTTTCTGCACTCTCCTTGGCCTGTCAACATTCAGCTCCCTGTGCTCCTGTTCCAACTCCACTCTTGGTTCGGGTGCCATTCCTTCACTCAGCAGTTAGCTGCGAACAAGTCTGAAATTCTCTATAGCTAATAATGTAGAGACACCATTATCAAGGTCTACCATGCCCTGAGCAGACGTGCTTCATACACATTATCGCTAATCCTTTCAGAAGTGCTCAGTGGTAAATATTTTTACCCCCATCTTACAGATGAGAAGACATATGGTCAGAGACACAAAGTGATTTGGTTAAAGGCTGCACCATTTGTAAATGACAGAACTATTATCAGGATGGCTTCAGAAACCCTTTCCATTTACCACCTGGTCTTTGAGGGCACAATTGTGCCTTGTTAATTTTTGTGTCATCTGCAGGGCCTTGTACATATAATAGACTTTCAATACTTTCTTTCCCTCTCTCCCCTTCCTTTCTTCCTCTTTGTGTGTGTGTGTGTGTGTGTGTGTGTGTGTGTGTGTGTGTGTGTGTGTGTGTGGTACCGGGCATTGAACCCAAAGGTGTTCTACCTTTGAGCTACATTCCCAGCTGTATTTTATTTTTATTTCTTATTTTGAAACAGGGTCCTGCTAAGTTGCTGAGGGTCTCACTAAGTTGCTGAGGCTGTCTCAGCCTCCCAAATGGCCCTTGCTTTTTCTGATTGCCAGGTTTGTGATAGGAGAAGCAGTCCAAAGTGATGCTCAAAAGAGAGGTAAGGATGTTGAGTCCTGTGTAGTACTCTGCTTACTTCATTGTGCTGCTATCTTATCCATTTCTGAGCATCCTAAGACAAAAATGGCTGCTCTATATTAGGGGCGTCCTAGATTCTGGGGCCTCCAATGACATTAGGGGTTCCCTGGCTTAGACTTGACTCTCACATCTTCCTGCCACTCAGAGGAGCTCATTCCAGACAACTGCATTCTTCTGAGCAGTTCCTCCTCTCCCGACCTGGGGAATTGCCTGATAATGTAGAAGAATAAGCAACTCACCCTCTCCTTCCCCAAAGACTTAACCAAAGCAGTTCCCCACCAGGTGGCCCTTTGCTCCCTTTCCCCTGGCTTCTCCGGGACCCCTCTCAGCCTACCAAGGGCTCCTCCCAAATAGGAGGGAAGTGGATTATTCTCATCTCTTCAGGAAAGAGAGGAAAGGGCAAGTGCAGGCACAGGCAAGGAGGCTGTTTCTAGGCGATGCCAGTGAGTCCACTCATTCTTGTGAGGTTGGGGGCCATGGGGGTGGGGTGGGGGAGCAGTGTTCTGCGGTCATTGCCTGGGATTGATATCTCACTTTATGCTTAATCGGGGGCCCTTCTGGGAGCCTGCAGGAAATCAGAAAGGCAATACTGGCCAACACTCTAGAGTTGATGTAAAATAAAATCTCATTGTCCTCTTTCTTTTCTTAAAAAAAAATTATCGCGCATTGTAATTGTACAATGATAGATTCATAGTGACACATTCATACAGGCACATTACATTATTTGGTCTGTTTCCTTTCCTACACCTCCTGAGCCCTCCTACTTTCTAAAGCAAGGCTTGCACACTCACTCACACAGTCCGCTGTGGACAGTAATGTGGTCCAGGGGCCACTGGCTCGGGTGATTGTCGCTCTCTTCCAGGCCCCACAGCCTGGACTCTTCATCAGGCCACATCTCTATCTCTGACCTCACTCTTGCCTTGCTAGAATCCCCTGAGTTCACCCGCTGATTTGAGTCCGGGTCCTGGGCCCTCTCATTTTCCTCTGGATGGGATTAGCTTAGTCCTGTGCAGCTTGGGACCTCACTCAGCTGAGCTCCTTTCCTGCTGGCTCCTGCTGAAGAATAAATTGAGAGGACTAATGGGATGTTCTGCTGAGTCGCACCATTTGGGGACGGGGTGTGTTGGCAAATCTCATTTTGAAACTGTCATTCTACCTCCAGAATATTCAGCCAGACAGATTTTTACATAAATAATGTGGAAAATTGATTGTATGTGCCTGCTGGGCCATGGGGGAGTTCTCGTTTGGAATGGCGCTACAACTAACTGGAGCTTCCATTTGGAGGATCCTGTTCTCTGGAGTCCTTGTGCGGGAGGGGTCGGGTTTCATGCTGTTTCCTCATCTCTGTTCCTGTATTTAGCAGTAGCAGAGGAAGTGGAAAACCCCTGCTCTTCTCTGATGTTTATTTGACTGTTGAGGCTAATTGTTCACCTGCTGAAAAGGATAAAAGCAAAGATGAAGGATCTCTAACCTATTTCTCTCACTCTCACTTGGTGTGCATGTGTGCATATGTGTGTGTGTGTGTGTGCACATACAAGTGCTTGTGTGTGTGTGAGTGCATACTTTGTCAAAGTGTGTTAGAAAGTGAGATGAGCGCATCATGCTAAAAATAAAGATGGGACCATTTTTTAGAGAATCTTCCCTCCTTCTCGCCCTCTTTTCCCCAAAGGTGCTGCCTTTCAGCTGTAATTACACCCTCTGTTTACCACGTGTGGAGAGTCAGTTGCACACATCTCTGCATCCTGTGGCATTATCATGTCTATCTCTCGATGTATAATTGTGGTTGAAAGACAAAAGGGATGATCAAATTTCAGGGGGAAGAAGACAGACAGAAGCAAGCTGGGATTTCAGATCACAGCTTTCTTATAAATGTTTGCCTGGGGAAAGAGAATCCTATCTACTGGACTCGGTGCTCAGACGATGCCTCAAAACACAGGCAGACCTCCGCAGGCCATCAGAAAAGCCATTTATCCGGAATATGTGTTCGTATAGGGAGGACAAGGAAAAGTAGTCAAAGGCTTCCTGAGAGTGTAGGTACCAGAGGCTGCCGATGAAAATTGTGCATAGCTGAAAGAGCAAATTGCTCTCGCTTTCCAGTGATTGTGCTGGATTTTGAATTAAGCCCAGTGGGTGAATGTACCTGCCTGAGTTCCAGGAGAGGCGGTGGGCTGGTGGGCTTGAACATCTATTTTTCAAGCTCTGGAGCTCTGTGCCCGCCCTGCTGGTACTTCTTTGTGACAAGCCTCAGGATCAGTGATTGGTGATCTCTTTTTAGCTCTACTGTAGGCAGGCAGGAAGCAGCTGTTACCTGGGGGTGGGGCAGGAGTTTTGGGCACAGTAGTAAGTCATAGGTCTCCCCCCAACCGCCGCCACATGTGAGAGGTTTTGCTCTCACTCTCAGGCTAAGCTTAGGGGTGATTTAAATTGTTCCATGTAAAGAGCAGCTCTCAGAAAGCCTTCAAGATTCCTAATTTGATTAATTTACTCAGTCCTAAACAGACAGAGGTATTGGGATGGCTCCTTTTTTTTTTTTTTTTTTTTTTTTTTTTTTTTTTTTTTTTTTTTTTTTTTTTTTTTTTTTTTTTTTTTTTTTTTTTTTTTTTTTTTTTTTTTTTTTTTTTT
>PVLC010022270.1:0-26965 GCA_004027655.1 Graphiurus murinus | reverse complement strand
GCGGTACTGGGGATTGAACTCAGGGGCACTCTACCTCCGAGCTATACCCCCAGCCCTATTTTTTATTCTTTATTTTGAAACCGAGTCTCACTAAGTTGCGGAGTGCCTCACTAGGTAGCTGAGGCTGGCCTCGAACCCGGATCCTCCGGTCTCAGCCTCCCGAATGCTGGGATTACAAGCGTGCGCCACCACGCCCGGCGGAAGTTAATGTTCTTTTGCTGAATATTATTTATGATGAAATCATATATTGTAATTTAAAAATATTAATACAGATAATCTACAGGAGGATGTAGATTGGGGAGGATTGCAGATTGAGGTTAAACCCAGCCACTTCGCAAGACTCTGTTTCAGAATAAATAAATAAATAAATAAATAAATAAATAAATAAAACAGGGCTGGGGGTGTAGCTCAGAGGTAAAATTCCCCTAGGTTCAATCCCCAGTACCAAAAAACCAAAAAACAAGTGTGTGTGTGTATATATAGATAATATAGATAAATGTATAATTTGGGTTAGGCATACTGAAAACCCAAAGAAGTAATAGACTAAATCTCAGTCAGCGTAGCTTCCCCAAACTAGTGCCTGCTCCCTTTTTTCCCCAAAGTTAATTAGTGCCCATTATGTGGTGTTTTCCTTTTTGGTAAAGTTGCTTAGAGGTTTAAAACAATGGCAAGATCTATCTATCTGGTCAGTGCTAGGTCAGAAGGGAGTTCAGATGTTTCAGAGAAAGTGAGAGAATTGATAATGATTTTCTTATTTACAGCAACTACAGTAAATGATAGCATACTTCTCAAACATGTAGTTGAGAAAAGGTAGGGTAAGTGGTTTCTGCAATATGGTTTGATATAGTATCATAAAAGTTGAAGAAGAAAAAATAATGCATGCAGCAGTGTGCTTACAGAAAATGGTTGTGCTTTTTGGAGAAAATAGTCAAGATGTTCATAGGGAGTTTTTTGTTCTAAACTCACTCAGGAATCAACGAAGTTTTTTTTTTTTTTTTGGTACTGGGGAACTGGGTATTGAATCCAGGGACATTCTACCTCTGAACTATATCCCCAGCCCTGTTTTATTTTTATTTTGAAACAGAGTCTTGTTAGGTTCTTGAGAGCCTTATTTCTTGCTGAGGCTGTCCTTGAACCTGAGCTTCTCCTGTCTCAGCCTCCCATGTACTGGGATTACAAGCATGCACCACCACACCGAGCCTAAAGAATATTTTATTTATATGGAACCTATTGCTTGAAAATTTTATTTAGCGTGATGAAAATTTAACTAATGGTTTTTATCACTTATTTCATTATAAAACATTTTATAAAAATAAGCTACAGAGCTGGGCGTGGTGGCGCACGCTTGTAATCCCAGCATTCGGGAGGCTGAGACCGGAGGATCTGGGTTCGCCACCAGCCTCAGCTACCTAGTGAGGCACTCCACAACTTAGTGAGACTCGGTTTCAAAATAAAGAATAAAAAATAGGGCTGGGGGTGTAGCTCGGAGGTAGAATGCCCCTGAGTTCAATCCCTAGTACCGCAAAAAAAAAAAAAAAAAAAGCTACAGCCGGGCGTGGTGGTGCATGCTTGTAATCACAGTACTTGGGAGGCTGAGACAGGAGGATCCGGGTTCGCGGCCAGCCTCAGCTACTTAGTGAAGCCCTCTGCAACTTAGTGAGACCCTGTTTCAAAATAAAGAATAAAAAATAGGGCTGTGGGTGTAGCTTGGAGGTAGAATGCCCCTGGGTTCCATCCCTAGTACCGCAAAAACAAAACAAAAATAAAAACAAGCTACATATTTTACAGTAAAATTTGTTTGTTTAGAGCTAGGCACTGTGGCAAGTGCCTGTAATCACAACTCTGGAAGGTTGGAGGATCTCAATATCAAGGCTACCCTGTACAACTTAGTGAGACCTTGTCTCAAAATAAAATGAAAATTAAGTACTAGGAATGTTAGTTCAGTGGTAGAGTGCTTGCCTAGCATGCAAGAGGCCCTGGGTCCATTCTCCGGTACTGCCAAAGAAAATTTTGTTTAGACCGAAATACATGGAAGAAATTCGAGCAGACTGCATTTTAGCTTATCGCAGCCCCCGTGGGAATAGTTTTCCAAGCAAAACATTGTAGCTCACCAGGTGTGGTGGTGCACACTTGTAATCCCAGTACTTGGGAGGCTGAAAAAGGAGGATCCGGGTTCACTGCTAGCCTCAGATACTTAGTGAGGCCCTCTGCAACTTTGTAAGACCCTGTTTCAAAAAATAAAGAATAAAAATTAGGGCTGGGAATGTAGCTTGGAGGTAGAATGCCCCTGGGTTCCATCCCCAGTAACGAAACAAAACAAAACAAAACAAAAAAACAAAACAACAACAACATTGTAGCTTAAATCTAGATGCATGCATTCTACTAGTTTTAAAATGAAGCTGGGCGTGGTGGCGCACGCTTGTAATCCCAGCATTCAGGAGGCTGAGACGGGAGGATCTGGGTTCGCGGCCAGCCTCAGCTACCTAGTGAGGTACTCCGCAACTTAGTGAGACTCGGTTTCAAAATAAAGAATAAAAAATAGGGCTGGGGGTGTAGCTTGGAGGTAGAATGCCCCTGAGTTCAATCCCCAGTACCGCAAAAAAAAAAAAAAAAAAAGATTTTGTTTTTTTGCCCAGCGTTCCTTGCAAATTGGTGAGTTCAAAATTATTTCCCTTACCCCTCCCCACCTCCTCCAACTTATCTTTCAACTTTAAAGTGAAATTAAGGGGGAAAAAAGTAAACTCTAAACATCTTCTCATTGTAACTTCAGAGGAGATTGAAATTAATCCAAAGAATAGTTATTTTATGCACTTGAATCTTACCATTTTGATTGCTTAAAGAGAAATAGTCAACTAATATATAGTAGTAACAAGGCATGGCATGTACTGGTGTTACAGTAAAGATTTTATTTTTAGTGATGAAATTATGGAATCTCTTTGTACTTCTTTAAATGCTATTTTTAGCTTTTTAATATTTACTAAATATTTTTTTCTTTGCAGTGCTAGGAATGGAACCTCAAGCCTGCTGGGCAAGTGCTCTGCCACTGAGCTACATTCCTAGGCTTGAAAACAATTTTTTTTGTATTGGGTTGGAACCTAGGGACATTCTACTTCTGAGCAACACCTGGCCCTATTTATTTATTTATGCATTTATTTTGTGTGTAGTACTGGGGGGGTTGAACCCAGGGGAATTCTACCTCCCAGCTACACCCCCAGCCCTATTTTATTTTTACTTTGAAACAGGATCTTTAGGTTGTTAAGAGTCTTGCTACTTGCTGAGGTTGTCCTCAAACTTTCGATCCTCCTGTGTCAGCTTCCCAAGTACTGGGATTATAGGTGTGTGCCATCACACCCTACTGAAAAAAAATTTACAAAATTCAGTACAAGAACTAATATAACAGAAACCTATTACACAAAATATGTGATTTAAAGCTGGGTGCAGTGGCATATACCTATAACCCAGTACTTGGGAGGCTGAGACAAGAGGATCGCAAGTTTGAAGCCAGCTTCAGCAAGTTAGTGAGACCCTATTTCTTTTTTTTTTTGCGGTACTAGGGATTGAACTCAGGGGCATTCTACCTCCGAGCTACACCCTTAGTCCTATTTTTTATTCTTTATTTTGAAACTGGGTCTCACTAAGTTGCGGAGTGCCTCACTAGGTAGCTGAGGCTGGCCGCGAACCCGGATCCTCCGGTCTCAGCCTCCTGAATGCTGGGATTACAAGTGTGCGCCACCACGCCCGGCAAGAGACCCTATTCCAGATAAAAAATAAAATAGGACTGGGGTTGTAGCTCAGAGGTAGAATGCCCCTGGATTCAATCCCCAGTTACTTACTTTTACACACACACTACAAAGACAAGTGCAGTGGTCTGTGTCTGTAGTCCCAGGTCCTGAGGAAGCTGGGGCAGGAGGATCATTTGAACCCAGTAGTTTGGAACTGGAGAAACAGGGTCTTGTTAAGTTGCTGAGGGTCTCTTTAAGCTACTGAGGCTAGACTTGAACCTGTGATCCTCCTGTCTCAGCCTCCCAAGTACTGGGATTACAGGTGTGCACAACTGAACCTGGCTTAAAAATATGTAATACAGCAACAGGTATATTCATTATTGTATGAAAAGTCAAATTAAAATAGGAAGGCCTTCTGAAAGAAGACTAACAACTCATTAGTGATTATAGCTATTCTCAGTTCCTGAATTTCATTAATTGCATATTCAAATGTAAAGATTTCCCAGATTGTAAAGAATCATATTTCACAAATCCATGTATCTAATTCTTTAATTTCAACTCAAGTCTGGTAGCTTTTCTGTGTATAAGTCCTTTACAAAATTGATCAATTTCTTTTAAGTACAATTAGGTGAAGGGATACGTGTATTCTTGACTCAGTGATTATTTGCATAATTTCTGTATGACCAGTTGGTCAGAAAAATCAAGTTTTTCTTTTTAAATGAACACGAAAATTTGAAATTGATTTATCAACAACCATCGCCTTATTTCATCCACAGCATCTGATTTCTCTCTGGTTTTAATTTTTTTTAATATTATTAAGAAAATCTTGACTCATTTACTTAATAAGTTGCAAATGATAACATTTTATAAATACTGTGCTTTTTGTCAGTGTGCTCTTTGCTTAGACTGATTCAGAGCCTTGGCATTAGAGTAGTAGGGCAGTTTAATATTTAATTGTGCATATGTCTCAGCCTCCCAAACACTGAGATTACAGGCATGTGCCACCATGCCTGGCCTATTTTTTGTTTTTGAAACAGTGTCTCACTAAGTTGCTGAGGCTGGCTGCAAACCTGTGATCCTCCTGTCTCAGCCTCCCCAGTACTGGAATTATAGGCATGTGCCACCACACATGACTTGTGCAAGATTTTTGTAAAAGACATTCTCGAAATAGAATTGCTAGGATGAAATGTATGAGTGCTTAAACATTGGAAAAATTCTCTTCAATAAAGGATGTGAGAGGTTACCTACCTAAAGAGTATGAAAGTGCTTGTTTTAATACTTATTTTATTTTTTGCAGTACTGGGGATTGAACTCAGGGGCATTCTACCTCCGAGCTATACCCTTAGTCCTATTTTTTATTCTTTATTTTGAAACCAGGTCTCACTAAGTTGCGGAGTGCCTCACTAGGTAGCTGAGTCTGGCCTCGAACCCGGATCCTCCGGTCTCAGCCTCCCGAATGCTGGGATTACAAGCGTGCGCCACCACGCCCGGCTTTTGTTTTAATACTTATCCAATGGTATCTAATCTCCTTAATCTTTGCTAAACATACAGGAAAAAATATTGTCTTAACTTTTGCTTTTCTTTTTGTGGCACTGGGGATTGAACCCAGGGCATTCTGCCTCCAAGCTACACCCCCAGACCTATTTTATTTTTATTTTGAAATAGGGTCTTCCTAGGTTGCTGAGTCTCACTACTTCCTGGAGCTGTCCTTGAACCTGTGATCCTCCTGTCTCAGCCTCCCAAGTACCAGAATTACAAGCATGCGCCACCATGCCCAGCAACTTTTATTTCTTTGATTATTAGAGAAGTTGAAGAACTTAGGAACATTTGCTTGCCATTTGCATGCTTTCTATGAATTACAGGTTCATGTTTTATCTTCTGAATTTCATATATATATATTCAGTGTATATATAGTATATGTATATGTGTATATATGTAGTAGTGTGTACGTGTGCGTGTGTGTGTGTGTAGTGTTTTGTAGTATATAGTATATGTATATGTGTATATATATGTAGTAGTGTATACGTGTGCATATGTGTGTGTGTGTGTGTGTAGTGTTTTGGATGAATGAGAATTGTAACACAATTGTGCATTAATGTTTAGCAGTTATTTCTGTCCTCCACACACTAGGTGGCAGTAGCACACCCCCCTCCTGAGTTATAACAACCAAAACTGTCTCCAGATTGCTAAATGTCCCCCAGGGGACAGTTACCTGGGGTTGAGAATCACCACTTTAAGAAACAGTAAATGTGAATAACTGCTAAAGAAACAAATGCTAACAAAACTGTTATTGATATTATTGGTTTAATAACTTTTATTACAATTATGAGAATTTCTCTGAAAATTTCATGTTACTAGAAAGTTTGTATCTCTTAATGAGCTGTTCTTTTTGCCAACTAAAATCTGTCATAGTTGTTTTTTTTTTTTTTCCATTGGCTCAGCTAAGTTTGTGCATAGTTGTAGTGACTTTACTAAGCTTCTGGGCTCATCCTACATTTTCTTAGATCCTCAGCTCTTGTTCTTTTATCCTTGGTGTTGTGTCCAACTATCTTACTGTGAACTGTTTAAAATTCTTTATGTGAATAGATTTACATTTTAATGATGTGAAGAATCTTACTCATTTAATTTAATTAATTAATTTATTTATTTTTTTGCGGTACTGGGGATTGAACTCAGGGGCGTTCTACCTCCGAGCTACACCCCCAGCCCTATTTTTTATTCTTTATTTTGAAACCGGGTCTCACTAAGTTGCAGAGTGCCTCACTAGGTAGCTGAGTCTGGCCGAGAACTCACTCGGATCCTCCGGTCTCAGCCTCCCGAATGCTGGGATTACAAGTGTGCGCCACCACGCCCGGCTCATTTTAAATGACTATTTAAATGGATAGTAACTTAGCTAATAGAGTTTACCTGAATTCAGGGACTTTCTTCTTGCAAATTAACTATTACCTTTAAATGAGAGCCATACATGGTTTAGTTTGAGTTTAAATTAAGCAACAAGTAATAAAATGTGAGTAATAAATGATAAAATGTCATGAAAATAGTTGTCAATGCAGTTTCATTGCTTGATTCTTATAACATTGATATAGGTAAATTGAAGAAATTTCTTATGTTTTAGGATTTTTATATTATTAGTGATAGAGATATATTTTACAGAACTGTTTCTCTCTCTCTCTCTTTCTCTTTTGTTGAACCCAGGGGCATTCTACCTCTGATCTCCCAGTTTTATTATTAGTATTATTAATATTATTTTTAATGGTACTCAGGGGCATTCTGCCTCAGAGCTACACCCCAGCCCTATTTTATTCTTTATTTTGAAATGGTATCACTAAATTGCAGAGGGCCTCACCAAGTGGCTGAAGCTGAGTGTGAACCTGCGGATCCTCCTGTCTCAGCCTCCCCAGTACTGGGCTTCAGGTGTGCGCCACCATGCCTGGCTCTCCAGGACTGTTGATGGGAGATAATGACATGGGAGAAGAATGCCTTGCTGTGCGCACAGTGCCTAAGAACTGCATGCTAGAGCTCTCCTGACAGCTAGAGGTGTGCAATTTTGAGCAAGAGCTTTGATAGTTATTATTTATTTACTTTTTGTAGTACTGGGGATTGAACCCAAGGACATTCTGCCTCTGAGCTATACCCCCAGCCCTATTTTTTAGTTTTTCTTTGAAACAGTTTCACTAGGTTGATGAGAGCCTCACTACTTGCTGAGGCTGGCCTTAAACCTGCGATCCTCCTATTTCAGCCTCCCAAGTACTGGGATTACAGGTGTGCGCCACCACGCCTGGTTAAGAGCTTTAATATTTATAACTTTAAATTTTCTTGTTTGAAATATAAAGTTGATGATACTACCTGTTTCATAAGGTTTAGGGGAGGATAAATAATACATATAAAGCTTTTAGTTTGGTGACTGGCTCATAAGTGGCCATTAAATGTTAGCTATGATTGTTTTAAATATACTTTTATTGGTGCATTGTAATCTCCCATACTGAAGTTCAGGGTGGTAGGGACAGCACTTGGTGCCCCACCCCAGTGTCACCCCATACATGATATTGAGATTGGCATTCACACTTTCATATATGTACGTGCTGTCAATGGAAGTTCTTCCTTTGTTAATTCCCTGCCTCAGCACATACATCTGTCTCTCCTAAACCCCTGTGTCATTTCACTGGAGCTTCTCCTCCTCTATCTATAGTCTCTCTTGTATCCTACTTTCTCCCTGCCTTCCATATATGAGAGAAAACATAAAACCCTTCACTTTTTGTGACTGACTAATCTCACTTGTTAGCTATCATTTTTAACCATATTATTTAAGATAATTCTTAGATTAATGGTACAATTTAGAGAATTTTAGTGTATGGGTTTGCATCCGAAGATGTGAATATATATGTATATAGAACATTTTAAAAATTATGCCATTCAAAATTCTTTACAGATTAATTTAAACTTAGTATCTGTAAAATACTTTCTTTTTGTATCACCATGAGTCCTGGCCTGGAGTCTGGAAGTACTCAAATTTGATCATGAACTTACTCTTTAAAAGACTTCTTTCTAGCCACGTGTGGTGCTGCATGCTTGTAATCCCAGTACTTGGGAGACTGAGATATTAGGATTGCAGTTCAGAGCCAGCCTCGGCAATTTAGCAAGGCTCTCAGCCCCTAGTAAGACCTTATTTCCAAATAAGAAATAAAATTGGAGCCGGGGGTGGTGGCGCACGCTTGTAATCCCAGCATTTGGGAGGCTGAGACCGGAGGATCCAGTTCGAGGCCAGCCTCAGCTACCTAGTGGGGCACTCCACAACTTAGTGAGACCCGGTTTCAAAATAAAGAATAAAAAATAGGGCTGGGGGTGTAGTTCAGGGGTAGAATGCCCCTGAGTTCAATCCTCAGTACTGAAAAAAAGAAATTTGGAAAAGGAAAAGAAGACCCTTTAAAATTATGTCCTAAAATTAAATTTATGAAATTGTGCTAATATATTTGTAAATGTTTGTATAGTTTTCCATGCTACCTTTTTTGGACGAGTTGCTGTTGAAAACTAAAACAAAATAAAAATACAGAAATGTGGTTTTTTACTTTGGTTTGCTGTGTAAAATATTTTTTCTAGAGAGTTTATGTAGGTAAGCCAGACATGGTGGTACACGCCTATAATCCAAGTACTTGGGAAACTAAAACAGGAAGATTGCAGGTTCAAGAACAGTTCATAGAGCTGTTTCAAAATAAAAAATGAAATAGTGCTGGTAATATAGCTCAGAGTTAGAATGTCCCTGGGTTCAATCTCCAGTACCATCAAAAAACAAAAAGTTGTATAGATACATATTATATAGTATATGGAAAACATATACATTAAGAGTATTCATATATTGTATCCAGGTTGTTTTTATAAAAAACAACTAGAGCCAGGCATAGTGTTGTACCAATCCCAGTACTTGGGAGGCTGAGATAGGATGGTCACAGTTTTGCAGCCAGCCTCAGCAACTTGTGAGGCCCTCCGCAACTTAGTGAGGTCCTGTTTCAAAATAAATAAAATGGGGCTGAGGGTGTAGCTCAGAGGTAAAATGCCCCTGGGTTCCATCCCCAGTTCCAGGTGGGTGTGTGTGCGCGCGTCACACGCGCGCATACACACACACACACACACACACACACACAAACTAGAATGCAACCATAGAATACAACCATAGATTGATTGTTTTTCCTTGTTTGCATATTATTTTAGGTATGAAAGCTTTAACTTAAAGACTTGTTTTTATTTTATGTCAGTTTCTGTTATGTTTAGTTATGCATATCTGTTATGTTTAATTATGCATATTGTATTATATTGTAAAAGATTCTTATATTTCTCTTAATATGTTAAAATTATATGCCAAAAAATTGAGTGCATAATGATTAACCTTTTCAGGTCCAATGATGCATCAGCAGCCTCCTTCTCAGCAATATAATATGCCACAGGGAGGCGGTCAGCATTACCAGGGACAGCAGCCACCAATGGGAATGATGGGTCAGGTTAACCAAGGCAATCATATGATGGGGCAGAGACAGATTCCGCCCTACAGACCTCCTCAACAGGGTAAGAGTCCATTTGGAGAATTTCCTGCTTAATGTAAATAACAGTAATTGAGAAGCTATAAATTTACTGAACTTTTTGTCTAGGCAGAGTCAGGGGTGTTTGTTTCTTATACTCTCCCACCCAAAAATGGATATAGTAGGTACAGAGGATCATAGAGTGAATAGGAACTTCCTGTTACATAGCTTTCTTTTATCTGTTATTTTCTGGGGAAAGGTTACATCATAAAGTTTTATATCAAAAGCTCACTAATTTGCAGGAAAAAAATACCATTCTCTTTTTTAGAAGTTACTAAATATACGACCAGGAATGAGCCCAGTTTTATCTTAAGGTGTTCTAAAATCAAAATAAAAAAGCAATTACTTTTCTACCAGATTGAAACTTTTTAAGAAGCTAATGTTTATTCTGAGTTAGGATTGTTTGATATTGCGTGTGTGGTCTTACCATTAATCTTAGTAAATGTGCTGTGCAGAACTGCACTGTGTGTATACATGTGTGTATATATGAATAATTAAAAATATTAGACATGCCAAAGGATTGGAGGGGACTCTAGCTGAGAAATAATCTCTCATAACATCAGATTAGGAAAAAAGCCTTTGATGACATAGAGAACAGATTATTTACATCTTGACTGGTTGTGGTTTTTCAGGCCCACCACAGCAGTACTCAGGCCAGGAAGACTATTATGGGGACCAATACAGTCATGGTGGACAAGGTCCTCCAGAAGGCATGAACCAGCAATATTACCCTGATGGTAATCTCTCCTGATCTTAACCTTCCCATTTCTATCCCTGCCCAGTATTAATGTAGATAGCTATTCAAAACATTTTAAGGAAGAAACTATCAATTTGTTTCTTCTGAATTTAGAAACACTTAAGTAACAACCTAAAGTACCAATAACAGCATTAGTTTATGATCTAATTCAAAGTATATTTTGTGTAGCTATTCCATTAGTACCATCAGGAATCATATTCAGTCATTGGAATCCTTTCTAATATAAAAGAGGATCCTTTTATATACATGATTGTTCATTTGAACCAAAGCAAATGTGATTGATTTACTTCTTTTATATAATTTACTTCTTTTATTGAGATACAAGTCACATACCATAAAATTCACCCATTGGTTAATTTTAACATGTTGTATAAATACAATAGAGGGTACAGTTCTCGAATATTAATGTTGCATACTTCTTAAAGAACTCTGATTTATATGCCTTAGTGCTTGCATTTGAGAAAAATGTGGGGGGCTAAATTATATCCACAGTGTAAATTTAGTAGAATAAATAAGATATTTAGAAATCACATTTTTAGTTATTTAGTTTAGTGGTTCTTTTTTTTTCTTTTAAGTGAGAAGGCGATTGTGAAGAAATAATTAGTAAAGAAGACTCACTCTAAGAAAAATCTAAAGCCGGGCGTGGTGGCGAACGCTTGTAATCCCAGCATTCGGGAGGCTGAGACCGGAGGATCCGGGTTTGAGGCCAGCCTCAGCTACCTAGTGAGGCCCTCTGCAACTTAGTGAGACCCGGTTTCAAAATAATGAATAAAAAATAGGGCTGGGGGTATAGCTCGAAGGTAGAACACCCCTGAGTTCAATCCCCAGTACTGCAAAAAAAAAAAAAAAAAAAAAGAAAATCTAAATGGTAATAATCTAAGCATACAAGTAGGATTTTACTGTGTAGTTCCTTCAATTTTTTTTTTCTGTTTGAAAGCTTTATAATATAATGTTGAAGAAAAATAATCCAAACATATAAGACTGATAAATTAAGAGGTGGTTATATTATAAAGTGATTATCTCATTATGAAAGCATTTTCCAAAAAATTTATTTAAGCTTCTTTGGTGTATTTAATGTATGTTACCTAGCAGAGAAACTAAGAATTTTAATCCTACAGAGTTAGGAACCATTTACTTAAAAGCTAATATAAGCCAGCAAGAAGATAATTTAGGGTATTTGAGAAATCATTTCACCTGTCATTTTTTGGTCAATGTATAAAGCATAAGGAAAGATACACTGGTACTTAAAAGATGCTGATTTTTACTGTAGAGGCTCAGACTACAGAGGTAGAAAAAACAACTGTTGAATTTTATATACCATATGTATTTATTAGTAATAAGGATGATGTATGTGAATAATTTTTTGTTAGAAATGGTATATTTTTATATACCATTCTTTGTTAGAAATGGTATATTTAATTCATATTTTCTTGCTATGAATCATTCAGAATGTTTTTCATTTCTTATGTAGACATCATATTAAGGTTTTTTATTTTAAAACCTTAGTAAGTTTATAGTAGACTATAGATATTTTAAAAGAGGTCAACTCTACTTTGTTAAGTTATATTTATTAAGAAATCTGAGCTTGGTGTGGTGGCACACACCTGTAATCTCAGTACTTGGGAGACTCAACAGGAGGATCACAGGTTTGAGGACAGCCTAAGTAACATAGGGAGACTCTGAGCAACCTAGTGAGACCCTGTTTCCAACAACATAAGAAGGGTTAGGAATGTATCTCTGAGGTAGAACACCCCTGGGTTCCATCTCCAGTACCACCAAAAAAAAAAACTGAAATAAATTATTATTTTCTTTATTTAGTTTTTTTGTGGTACTGGGGATGGAACCTAGGAACATTCTACCTCCGAGCTACACCCCCTAGTTCTATTTTATTCTTTATTTTGAAACAAGGCCTTATTAACTTGTGGAAAGCCTCACTAAGTTGCTGAGGCTGATCTCAAACCTGCGATCCTCCTGTGTCAGCCTCCCAAGTACTGGGATTATAGGCCTGCGCCACCACACCCAGGCTGAAATAAATTATTTTATTTATTTATTTTTGTGAACCCAGGAGCATTCTACCTGGGAACTCTCTGCGATATACCCCAGCCCTGTTTTATTCTTATTTTGAACCAGGGTCTTGCTAAGTTGCAAGGGCCTAAGTTGCTGAGACTGGCCTCAAATCTGTGGTCCTCCTATTTCATCCTCCTTAATACTAGGATTACAGACATGTGCCACTGTGCCTGGCTAATTGTTTGATTATTATTTTTATTTTTTGCTAGTACTAGGGATTGAACCAAGGGGCATTCTACCTCCAAGCTACAGTGTATCCCAACCTTATTTTTTTATTCTTTATTTTGAAACAGGGCCTTACTAAGTCACAGAGGCCTTTACTAAATAGCTGAGGCTGGCTTCAAACCTGGATTCTCAGTCTCAGCCTCCCAAGTACTGGGACCGTGTGCCGCCATGCTCAGCTTGATTTTTAAAATACATTTTTTTTTTTTTTTTTTTTGCGGTACTGGGGATTGAACTCAGGGGCGTTCTACCTTTGAGCTATACCCCCAGCCCTATTTTTTATTCTTTATTTTGAAACCAAGTCTCACTAAGTTGCGGAGGGCCTCACTAGGTAGCTGAGGCTGGCCGCGAACCAGGATCTCAGCCTCCCGAATGCTGGGATTACAAGCATGCACCACCACGCCCGGCTTTTAAAATACATTTTAAGTAACTAAGTTCAACTTGACATTTATTTTGGTCCTGAAAATTTCCCGAAATGTGATATTTGCCTTGTTACAAATATGACCTTTCTATTAAAAAATAGACAAGTATGTTATGTTTGTAAATATCAAAACCTTAAGGTAATTGTCATTTGTTCAATTAGTGGATTTTTAAAATTTAAGTGGTATCATTTGCATAGATGTATATGAATTTATATGTCTTGAGTGTAATAGAGTATTCCATTCATAGCAACAGTTATTTTCTTAAACAGCATTGAATATTTTCTCTCATGTCCAGATCTTTATGCCAGTAAATTTGTAGATGAGGAATTGGCAAACTTTTTCTGTAAAGGGCCAGATGGTAAATATTTATTTTCATGGGTCATATCATCTTGCTCTCTATTGCTGAATTCTTACCATAGCATGAAAGCAGCAACATACAATACTTAAATGAATAGGCATGACTGTATCCCAGTAAAACTTTATTTACAAAAACAAGCCATTGCCTATATTAGACTGTAAGGCATAGTTTGCTGCCCCGTGATGTAGACATTTATTTATGAAGGAGTAAGGGAGCATTCAAATACTAAAGCACTGTGTATATTTATTCATAACTATATTCCTCCTTAATTTAGCATTCTTGTAAACTTTGAGATTTTAGCAATTTGAGAGGTTATTTCCTATATTACTGAAGCTTAGTTAGTCTACTATCTTACGGGTGAAATTTATTGTGTCTTTAAATTAAAGATGTACTCTAGCACTCAGTGCTATTAATTTTATGAAGGTATATGTTTATGATATTCTAGAAATATTTTCTAAAGACTTCTAAAGTGGCATTTTATATCTGGAAATACTTTAAGATACCTATACACAGAAAATGTCAGAGCGTGAAAAGTTTGTTTCAGTGTTTTTCAGGAGAAAAAACTTATGAAGCGTTTTTATATTTTGCATTGTTTTTAGCATATGCTGTGGAATTGGAGACCAGCAGAACAGGTGTTTGACAAAATATGATAATTGCTTCCTTTGTTCATTCTAATTTAATTCAAGTTATTTACATGTGAAAGGCCTAAATGCTTTCATTCTCTTTTTTTTTTAAAAAAAAAATAGAAGATAGATTTTTTTTCCTCCTTAGTGAGGATTATCAGTCAAGACTAAGTGTAATGTTTCTAAAAATACTGCTTTTTGCTTTAAAAAAATTTGCACGTTATATCAATCACATTGGTAAATATTTGACTAATGCAGTTGAAATTATTTTTATGTATTTCCATTTCTTTCTTTTTTTCAATTTTATCTGAAAGTTTAAATATTTTCAGGGTTTTCACTCAGTGGCCATTAACGTTTCTTCCTGTCTCTTGTCGAATTGATGTAGGTCATAATGATTACGGTTTTCAGCAACCGTCGTATCCTGAACAAGGCTACGATAGGCCTTACGAGGATTCCTCACAACATTACTACGAAGGAGGTATCTATATACCTTCACACACACACACATATATCCCCTTCTACAGGGATGAAAATTCTTGCATAAAACAACCTTTACCCGTGCAAACCTCTTGTAGAATACTAGTTGCTGGCTGTCTCGAAAGTTATAGGGAGCCCAAAACAATCAAAATAATTTCCTTACAAATATTTAAAATGTATAACCGTGACTTGCCATTTCTAACAACAATAAAAAGACTAAAACATGTAAAAATAAAATGTTCCTCAATGGAAATTTTCTGTTTGAACATAAATCCCATCAATCCAATTTTTTCCCTCATGTGTGTTTACATATGTATAATTTTACATATAAGTATAGTGCCTTTAGGAAACAGCTTGCTGATCTTGTGTAGCTAGTGTGTGCTCTTGTAGCTGTCTTTAATTTTGTCTTTTTTATTTTATTTAGCATAGTCATGATCTTATGACTGTGATGTTCCAGTAAATGTAATGCTCGTATGGCAGAGACGCTGAAAATGCTGCAGTTCAACCTTGCAAAATTGGCTTTAACTGCAGTTTGTTTGGCCGAAATCCTTCTGTTTGGTTTGAGTTTTTTCTTTGTTTTGTTAACTCTTAAAAATCAATATGGCATTTTATTTTGTTCTTGTGTTGTTGGCTATGCATCTTAGAGGGAAGGAAGTTAATTAGGCAAACTTCTCAGTTTTTGTTTTTGTTTTTCCTCTTCTCCAATTATCCTGTAGGAAACTCACAATATGGGCAGCAGCAAGATGCTTACCAAGGACCTCCACAGCAAGGGTATCCACCCCAGCAACAGCAGTACCCAGGGCAGCAAGGCTATCCCGGACAGCAGCAGGGCTACGGTAACAGCTTATTGCAGTTTTACTTTTCCACCAAAAAAAAAGTGATTGTTACTAATTTTTGAAAATTTATAATTTTAGCCCAGTCTCCCATTAGAGTGTTTAAAATAATCCTCTTAGATAAACTAATAATACGTTTAAAATTAGCCGGGCATGGTGGCACATGCTTGTAATTCCAGTACTTGGGAGGCTGAGACAGGAGAATCGCAGGTTCAAGGACAGCCTCAGCAAGTAGTGAGACTCTTGTCAACCTAGCGAGACCCTGTTTCCAAGTAAGAAATAAAATTGGGCTGATGGTATAGCTCTAAAGTAGAATGCCTCTGGGTTCAATCCCCAGTACAAAAAACAAACAAACAAAGAAACAAAAAACATTTAAAATTCAGCTAGTAATACATTTAAAAAGAACCACAAGCCAGGCAGGATGGTATGTGCCTATAATCCCAGTACTTGGGAAGCTGAGACAGAAGGATCCCAGGTTCAAGGCAAGCTTCAGCAATTTAGCGAGGCCCTTAGCAATTTATCAGGACCCTGTCTCAAAAATAAAAAATAAAATAGAGCTGAGAGTATAGCTTGGAGGTAGAATGCCTGTGTTTCAATCCGTAATACCAAAAAAAAAAGGAAAAGAAAAGAAAGAAAAAGAACTACAAAGTGGGGTAGCTTTTTGACCAAAGGTAAGGTGTCTAGCCTTACCTAGACAAGAGAAATGAATTCTCAAACCTTTTTGGTATTCCTGGCCAGCCAATAGCTTTATATGTGCTTGGAAAACCCGTGATTGTGATTATTAACCATTTGTATATAATTTACTTAGCAAAATTGTTTCTAAAAGCTAATGGCTATTACTATAAAACATTAAATTGATTTTTTTGAGTACAAATGGAAGGATCTATTTGGAATGCATAAAGAAAATGTTTTTGTCATTCTCTAGTTAAATGGCAATATACATAGGTATAGGAGAGTATTTATTGTGGTTGTGGATTATGCAGAGTTTAGGGGAAGTATAGCCTTAATTTTCTTTTTATTATTCACCATATTATAAACTACTTCTGCCCAGCATGTGCAGGCCCTGGGTTTGAGCTCCAACACTATAAAATAAACAGAAAACTACTACCTGGATATTTGACTTGAAAACAAAATTTTTTCCTGTTTTCTTTTTTTTAGTGGTACTGGGGATTGAACCCAGGGGCATTCTACCTTTGAGCTGTATCCTCGGCCCTGTTTTACTTTTTATTTTGAAATGGGGTCTCATGGAGTTGCAGAGGGCCTTTCTAAGTTGCTGAGGCTAGCCTCGAGCCTATAATCCTCCTGTCTCAGCCTCCCAAGTACTGGGATTATAGGCATGTGCCACCACACCTAGCTTAAAATAATTTTTTATTTATTAGGGAGTAGGGGATGATGGGGACCTGCTTTTTCAGTCTTAAATTTTAGCCTACTACACACAGCTAGTTTAATTAATTAATTAATTAATTAATTAATTAATTAATTTTTTAAATTTGTGGTAATGGAGATTGAGCCCCAGGGCATTCTACCTCCAGGCTACACCCCCAACCCTATTTTATTTTTATTTTGAAAGAGAGTCTCTCTAGGTTGCTGAGAGTTTCATTACTTGCTGAGGCTGTCCTCAAACCTGCCATCCAAGTTTTTTCAAATGCAACCTGTGGCTTTTCAAGTTTTCAGTTCCTATTTTAAAATACTATAGTTGTAAATATCATTGATTCTCAATTTTTATTCAGAAATTATTTCTTTTTTTTGTTTGTTTTGTTTTTTTGCGGTACTGGGGATTGAACCCAGGGGCGTTCTACCTCCGAGCTACACCCCCAGCCCTATTTTTTATTCTTTATTTTGAGATAGAGTCTCACTAAGTTGCGGAGTGCCTCACTAGGTAGCTGAGACTGGCCGCGAACCCGGATCCTCCGGTCTCAGCCTCCCAAATGCTGGGATTATAAGTGTGCACCACCACACCCAGCTTAGAAATTATTTCATTATTTTTCTTTGAATCTGCCTCATATTTTTACTTTTACTTTTTTCTTGTACTGGTTAACTCTTTAATAGATATATAGGTTAATTTCATTATTAAACTAACTCTCCCTAACTTCCTGAGTCTTTCTTTCCCATTTCAATGTATACATTTAGTAATAGCTAGGGCATAACATTATAGTAGCTACATTGAAGTAGCATTACAGGTTTTTTTTTTTTTTTTTTTTTTTTTTTTTTTTTTTTTTTTTTTTTTTTTTTTTTTTTTTTTTTTTTTTTTTTTTTTTTTTTTTTTTTTTTTTTTTTTTTTTTTTTTTTTTTTTTTTTTTTTTTTTTTTTTTTTTTTTTTTTTTTTTTTTTTTTTTTTTTTTTTTTTTTTTTTTTTTTTTTTTTTTTTTTTTTTTGCTTACTAGGAATTGAACTCTGCTGCTATATCCCCAGCCCTACTTTTTATTCTTTATTTTGAAACAGAGTTTCACTAAGTTGCAGAGGGCCTCACTAAGTAGCCGAGACTGGTTGTAAACCCTTCAGTACTCCTGTTTCAGCCTCCCAAGTACTGAGATTACAAGTGTGTGCCACCACGCCCAGCAGCGTAACACTGAAATTTTTTTCACAAAGCATTTGAAAAAAATCAGGGTTCTAAGCTATCTTTTGTAGTTTACATATAAAAATATAGTAATATCTAATTTTATTTTTTTTTTGCGGTACTGGGGATTGAACTCAGAGGCATTCTACCTCCGAGCTACATCCCCAGCCCCCTATTTTTTATTCTTTATTTTGAAACTGAGTCTCACTAAGTTGCGGAGTGCCTCACTAGGTAGCTGAGGCTGGCTGCGAACCCAGATCCTCCGGTCTCAGCCTCCCGAATGCTGGGATTACAAGCGTGCGCCACCACGCCCGGCTTGTAATATCTAATTTTAAAGTTAGATCTTTTTCAAGTTCTAAGGACCTTTTTTTTTTCTTTTTTTGTGGAACTGGGGAATTAAACCCCCAGGGGATTCTACCTCCAAGCTATACCCCCAGCCCTATTTTTTATTTATTTTGAAACAGGGTCTCACTAAGTTGTGGAGGGCCTCACTAAGTAGCTGAGGTTGGCCACAAACCTGCAGTCCTCCTGTCTCCGCCTCCCAAGTACTAAGATTACAAGTGTGCACCACCATACCTGGCTGACTTACTGTATTTTTACCTGGGCTTTTGTTTTCATTATTTTGCAGGTCCTTCGCAGGGTGGTCCAGGTCCTCAGTATCCTAACTATCCGCAGGGACAAGGTCAGCAGTATGGAGGATATCGGCCAACACAGCCTGGACCACCCCAGCCACCCCAGCAGAGGCCTTATGGATATGACCAGGTAAGTTTTGGACCAGCTGTAGAAGTGCCACATTGCTCGCTCACTTTGATTAGGTTAATTTTTTTTTTTCACTTGAAGGTTCTTTTTTCTCTTATTCATGGTACAAGTGTTTTTTGTTTTTTTTTTTTTTAACTTTTAAAGTCTTTTGTAGTAATAGTTACACTGACATGTAAAACATACCTTGAAATAAGACAGTAGCATATTTTCTCTCTCTCTCCTTTACCCTCAGGCATACTTTCCATAAGTATTTCTCTTATCTCCTTCATGTTTATTGCTGAAGACTGCCTGGACCTGCTGAGATTTGGAGTCCATCTGTGTTAAAACTTTTATTATCTCCCCACCTTGCTTCCATATATCCACCACACTTCTTCACACCTTTAATATCCCATCTCTTTGAAGTCAAACTTTCTATTCTCTACTGCCTGCTTTCACACACATATCCATTATCTCATGTATTATTTGTTATTTTGTGTGTGTGGCACTGGGAATTGAACCCAGGGGCATTCTACCTCTGAGCCACACCCCCAGCCCTATTTTATTTTATCTGGAGACAGGGTCTCACTAGGTTGATGAAAGTCTCACTATTTGCTGAGATCATCCTTGAACTTGCAGACCTCCTGTCTCAGCTTCCCAAGTTCTGAGATTACAGGTGTGGGCCACCCTGCCCAGCTCCTCAAGTATTATTTCCCTCCTGTTATCTTTCCTTCTATCTTCAAATGTGTAAAAGTGTATCTCATCCAACGATTATATTCCCTTGAATTGAGTATTCATTGAAGTTCCTTCTTTTTTCATTAAACTCCTCAAATTTATAATCTGTGCCACAGTCATTATTTTATGAAATGTCCTTGTACATATTCTGACTTATTATGGAAATGATTTATTATGGCAATTCCTTTAGATTAGTTTCAGGTTTGTCTAATGGGTTTCCAGTGAGTGTATTCTATTTGTTCACCACTTAAGCTACCTAAGATAGGTTAGGATTCCTAGACTAGTGTCAGTGGTGTAATTTGAGGAACAACTCAGATGCTGCATTAACTAGAATTTGAGGCATGAGCAGTTTTATTCTAAATTCTTTTTCAAGCTTACTATACTGACACTTCCTTTGTAAGTAAAGACAAAGGAGATATGAGAGACTTTAAAAGGGTAAAGATAGATGAGAAATATTTAAAAAATATATACTCAAACAAAATCAAAGGTTCAGGGATTTACTTTTAAAAGTAAAATCAAGCTGGATGTGGTAGTGCATCCTTGTAATCCCAGTATTTGAGAGGTTGAGACAGGAGGATCACAGGTTTGTGGCCAGCCCTGGTAACTTTGTGAAACTAAAAAACAAAATAAAATAGTTCTGGGGGTGTAGTTCAGAGGTAGAATGCCCCTGGGTTTTTCAGTCTGTAACAACACACACACACACACGCAAAATAACATCAGTCTTGGCTAGTGAATATTTAACAACAAGATTTCTGAGCAGATAACTCTTAGGCTCATTCTAATTTATAAGTTATTTCAAAAAGTGAGAGTCTAGTCATTCATTCCCTCATTGAACAAATATTTGTCAAATTTCCACATGTGCCAGATACTGTATTAAGAACTACATAGATGAAACAGGCATGACATATGTGGCTTATAAAGCAGCTGTCTTGTTCTTTCTTGACTGCACCTTTAGCATTGGTGCATACTCCGTTTTCATTCTTGAAAGTCTTCTTTAGCTTCTGTCACTACTATTTTGTTCTTCTTGCATTTACAGTGATTCACATGTGTATGTGCTGGTCCCTCTTCTCCCGAAACTTTCCCCTCCTGTGTGCCATGCTTCCTACCTCACTTTGTTGAAATCTCTTTAAAGTAGTTAATATCTTCTATTTGCATGACTCTTTATATTTTAAACATCTTTATTGATGTTTAATTTACATATAATAAGCTACATGTTAAAAGTGTACAATTAGATGTAATATGATGTATTTTGGCTGTATATATGCTTGTAACACCATCATTAAAACCAAGATAAATCCATCATGCCTCAAAATTCCCTTATGCCCCTTTGAAATCTCTCCTCTTGCTGCATTCCCTCCCTAAACATAAACAACCACTGATCTGCTTTCTGTCACTGTAGATGACTTTACACTTTTTAGAATTTTACATAAATGGGAATATAGTATATTTTCTTTCAAGTTCCTTTACTCAGCATGATTGTTTAATGTTTATTCATATCATCCAGTATATCAGCAATGAATTCTTCTCTATTGATACCAAGTATTCTGTTATATGGCTATTCCACAGTTTGTTAACCATTGATCTATAGATGGACATTTGAGTTTCCCGTGGGGTCTTAGAGAGAAAGTGTTATGAATATTCACATGAAAGTCTGTGGACATAGGCATTTGTTTTTCTTGGCTAAATTTCTAGGAGTGGATTGCATAGTAGGTGTATTTTTAATTAAGAAACTGCCAAACTGTTTCCAAAGTAGTTATATCTTTTTACATTCCCACCAGCAGCATGTAAGAATTCCAGTTCTCCCATATTATTACCAGCACTTTGTATGATCAATCTTAAATTTTAACTTCAATAGGTGTGTTATGACATCTTCTGATTCTAATTTGCATATCTCAAGGATTAATGATGCTGATCATCTTTTTTAAGTTATTTATTTATTTATTTTTTATTAATTGGTGCATTGTAATCATCTTTGTTAGGTACAAGCTGATAAAGGCATTTATGCACACATTTCTCATTTAACCCCTTCCGCAATTCCCACCCCACTCCCTCGCCCTCCCTCCTTCTCAAGTTCAGTTTAGTGATTGACCTTGATATATTTGTGAAAGTACATCGTGTGCATTAGGGTGTCCCCCTCACCCCGTCCATCCCCTTCGGTTAAGTCAACTTTTTTGCTTAACTAGGGTCTCTCCTTTTTTATCTAGAGACCCTCTTATGCCCCATCTTCTCCCTAGCATCCCCATATTAGGGAGAACATATGCTTTTTTACTCTTTGTGACTGGCTAATCTCACTTAACATAATATTTTCCAGTTGCATCCATTGCTGACCATCTCCTGATGTGCATATTTGCCATCCATCTTTTCTGAAGTGTGTGTTGAAGTCAAACTTTCTATTCTTTGCTGCCTCCTTTCACACATATCCATTACCTCATGTATTATTTTTGTGTGTGTGTGGCACTGGGGATTGAACCCCAGGGGAATTGTACCTCTGAGCCACACCCCCATCCCTATTTTATTTTACTTGGAGACATTTGCCCATTTTTAAATTGAGATCCTTAGTTTCTTACTAAGTACTCAAAAATCTTTATGCATTCTAGATTTGTGTTTTTTATTAGGTGTATGATTTACATATATCTCTCTTTCCATTTCCTTAACGGCATCTTTCAAAGAGGAAATTACACATTTTGATAAAATTATACATTTTTATCAAGTTTTCTCTGATGAATCTTGCTTTTGGTATCATATTTAAGAAATTTTACCTAACTAAAGGTTACAAAGATTTCCTCATGCGTTTTTCTAGATGTTTTATATTTTACATTAAATCTATGATCCAGTTTGAGTTATTTCTTAATATGTTGCAAAGTATAAATTGAAGTTTGTATGTTTTTTTCCTTTTGATTGAATAGCTAGTTTTCTTAGCTATTTGTTGAAATGACTATCTCTTCTGAATTATCTTTTAACTTTTGCTGAAAATCAGTTGTCCATAAACATGTCTATGTCTATTCTGTTCCTTTTTTTTTTTTTTTTTGCAGTACTGGGGATTAATCTCCGGGTTATGCCCCCAGTCTCCTATTTTATTCTTTATTTTGAAACAGGGTCTCACTGAGTTGTGGAGGGCCTCACTAAGTAGCTGAGGCTGGCTGGATCCTCCAGTCTCAGCCTCCCAAGTACTGGGATTACAAATGTGCGCCACCACGCCCAGCTCTATTCTGTTCCATTGATCTATTGTCATTCCAATACCAATTGTCTTCATTACTATGATTTTATAAGTCTTGAAATCAGGTGGTGCTAGTTTTCAAACTTTGTTCTTCTTTAGTCAAAGTTGTTTTATCACTATAGATTCTTTGTGTTTCCATATGAATTTTAGAATCAGTTTGTTAATTTCTATATAAAAGCCTACAGGAATTTTTATTGGAATAGCCTTGAATCTATACTTCAACTTGGGAAAATTGACATATTTTTGAGTCTTTTTTTTTTTCACTACCATGTTGCTTTCAATGTACAGGTGTTATACAACTTTTGTCAGATTTATCCCATAAACATTTTTTTTTTTTTTTTTTTTTGCGGTACTGGGGATTGAACTCAGAGACGTTCTACCTTCGAGCTACACCCCCAGCCCTATTTTTTACTGTTTATTTCGAAACCGGGTCTCACTAAGTTGCGGAGTGCTGGGTAGCTGAGGCTGGCCCCGAACCCGTATCCTCCGGTCTCAGCCTCCCGAATGCTGGGATTACAAGTGTGCACCACCACACCGGCTTCCCATAAACATTTTATATTTTTAAGTTTAAAAAATTTTTCCAGTTAATTGCTAGTGTATGCAAATATAGTTAATTTTGGATATTGATATTTTATCAAAATTGTAACCTTACTAATATCACTTATTATATCTAGTAGTTCTTTCTTTCTTTTTTTTAAAATTCCATCACATTTTCTACATTGAAATCATAGTCTTCAATTAGAAGCAGTCTTAATTCTTCCTTTCTAATCCGAGTGCTGCACCGCCTCCTCGTCACTCCCCTTCCCTCCCCTTCAGTACATTGTTACATAAAAGTACTTAAGTGGACATCATTTGTCTTACTCTTATCCTAGGGCATAGGTAATTGATCAGCCATTCATTCTCAGATAAGATGTCAGTCATGGGTTTTTTTTTGTTGTTGTTGTTGTTTTTTTGTTTCATAGATGTCCTTTATCAGGTATGCTATTCCTAGTTTGCTGAAAATTTTTATCAGGAACACATATTTGAATTTTGTCAAATGATGTTTTTCTTACCTATTGAGAACATCATGATTTTCCTTTTTTAGGTTGTTGATATAACTTGCTTACCTGGGATAAACTCTGTTTAATCAGGATATATTTATATATTGCATTTGAATAGCTAAAATTTTTAGTTTAGAACTTTCTCATCTATTTTCA
This sequence comes from Graphiurus murinus, assembly GCA_004027655.1. Lineage (NCBI taxonomy): Eukaryota > Metazoa > Chordata > Mammalia > Rodentia > Gliridae > Graphiurus > Graphiurus murinus. Next base: position 2,973 of record PVLC010022270.1, on the reverse strand, counting down.
TAAGGAATATCACACTGAAGTTTTCTTTCCTTCTAATGTCTTTGTCTGGTTTTGTTACTGAGGTGTACTACTAGTCTCAGAGACTAAGTTGGGGAGAATTCTCTCTTCTTTTTCTTGAAGAATTGACATAAAATTATTAGTATTCTTTCTAAAATATTTGGTATAATTTGCCAGAGAACTGAATTGTGCTTGGAGTTTTTGTTGTTGCTAGGAAATTTTAAATTACAAATTGTATTTTAATTAATTGCAGGAGCATTTAGACTATATATTTCTTCTTCACTAAATGTCTGTTTTTTTTTTTTTTTTTTGCGGTACTGGGGATTGAACCCAGGGCATTCTACCTCTGAGCTACACCCCCAGACCCCCAGCCCTATTTTTAATTCTTTATTTTGAAACAGGGTCTCACTAAGTTGCAGAGGGCCTCACTAAGTAGCTGAGGCTGACCACGAACCTGCAATCCTCCTGTCTCAGCCTCCCAAGTACTGGGATTACAAGCTAGCACCACCACGCCCGGCTTAAATGTCTGTTTTGTCAAGAAATTTGTCCAATTTTTCTGTGCTGTTGAATAATTTCTTTATTGTTCTTTTAATATCTCCAGAATCTATAGTGATATTACGTGTGTGTGTGTGTGTGTGTGTGTGTGTGTGTGTGTGTGTGGTGTATTGGGGATTGAACACAGAGGTGTTCTACTTCTGACCTATACCCTCCAGTCCTATTTTTTATCTATCTATCTATCTATCTATCTATCTATCTATCTATCTATTTATATTTTGAAATAGGGTCTAACTAAATTGCTGAGGCTTTCCTCAAACCCATTATCTTCCTGTCTTGGCCTTCCAAGAACTGAGATTACAGGAGTGTGCCATCACTCCCAGCTTCTTGTTTCTGATATTGGTAATCAATCAATCAATCAATCAATCAATCTCTCTCCCCTCCCTCCCTCTCTCAATCTGGCTAGATTTTATCTACTTTATTGGTTTTATTTCTGAATTTATTAGTTTTATGGAATTTTCCCCATTTTTTTCTGTTCTGCCAGATCTTTATTATTTATTCTATTTACTTAAGTTTCAGTTGCTCTTCTTTTCCACTTTCTTAAGGTGGGAGCTGTAGATCCATTGATTTAAGGCCTCTTTATTTGTTGTTTATTTCTTTCTATGCCACCTCAGACTGCATTCTATAAGATTTTTATATGTTCCGTTCTCATTTTTAGTCAATCGAAATAACATTCTGATTATGCCTATGCTTTGATTCTTTCTTGTTTTTTTTTTTTCTTTTTGTGGTATTAGGGATTGAACCCAGGGACATCCTACCTCTGAGCTACACCTCCAGACCTATTTTTCTTTTTTCTTTTTTACTGTACTGGGGATTGATCCCAGGGGCATTCTACCTCCGAGCTACACCCCCAGTCCTATTTTTTATTCTTTATTTTGAAACAGGGTCTCACTAAGTTGCGGAGTGCCTCACTAGGTAACTGAGGCTGGCCACGAACCCAAATCCTCTGGTCTTCGCCTCCCAAATGCTGGGATTACAAGTGTGCGCCACCACGCCCGGCCCCCAGACCTATTTTTATTTTTATTTTGAAACAGGTTCTTGGTCAATTGATAAGTCTTACTACTTGCTGAGGCTGTCCTTGAACCTGGGATCCTCCTATCTCAGCCTCCCAAGTACTGGGATTACACACATGCGCCACCATACCAGGCTTGATTTCTTTTTTCTTTTTTTTTTTGGCAGTACTGGAGATTGAACCCAGGGGCATTCTATCTCTGAGCTACAACCCGCAGCCCTATTTTTCATTCTCACTAAGTTGCAGAGGGCCTCACTAAGTAGCTGAGACTGGCCACAAACCTGTGATCCTCCTGTCTCAGCCTCCCAAGCACTAGGATTACAAGTGCATGCCACCACGCTCAGCTGCTTGATTTCTTTTTTGACCCAAGAGTTTAGAAATGTGAATTCAGTTTTCAAATATTTGGAGCTATTTCCAGATATTTTTCTACTATTGACTTCTAATTTAATTTCATCATTGTGATACAACATACTTGTTGGGGTTAGAGTTCTTTTGTGTTTATTGAAATTTGTTTTATGACTTAGAATATGGTCTATGAGGGTATTATATAGATGCCAATTAGATTAAATTGGTTTATACTTTTGTTTAGATCTTTTAGGTCCTAGCTGATTTTTTATATATTATTTAGTGAGAAAGAAATATTAGACTTCTGGCTGCAGTTATATGTTTGTCTACTTTTTTCTTTAGCTTTGTCCATTTTTGTTTCATGTGTTGTGGTGCTATATTTTGCATGTGTGTGATACTGGGGATTGAAACCAAGGGCAGGGGCAGGAGAGTTCTACTTCTAAGCTTCAACCTCCAGCCCAATTTAATTTTTTATTTTGAAACAGTGTCTACCTAGATTGCTAAGTCTGGCCTTAAACCTGTGATCCTCCTGTCTCAGCCTCCTAGGTACTGGGCATGCACCACTGTGTCCAGCTTGGTGCTACATTTTTAAGGCATATAAGCTTTTAGGATTTTTGTCTCCCTGATGAATTTACTCCTTTACCATGACTTCATTTTCCCTGGTAGTATTTGCCCTGAAATCTATTTGTCTGATATTAATATAGCCATACCTTCTTTCTTTGGTTTAGTATTAGAATGGAATACTTTTTATTCTTTTACTCTTAAATATTTTTGGCTTTATGTTTACATTACATGTAGGCATCATATAGTTGGGTCTTGTTTTTTATGCAACCTGACAATCTCTGTCTTTTTTTTTTTAATTTATTTTTTTAGCATGGATTCTTTTATACATTTCTTGAGTACAACAGGGTTACATAGACATTTATGACATATCAATCATTATCAGATCACAAATAGCACCACTTCTTTGTTTTACACGTATAGCCCACATTCTTAACATAGCCTGGTAAAGCAAACTTTCTAGAGTCATAAAACCATACTCCTTTAGGGTCATATCTTTACTT